>JTDE01001026.1:0-25140 GCA_014338405.1 Paragonimus skrjabini miyazakii | reverse complement strand
ACCACATCAGTCTCTCAGTTCTTAAAATGTGTGTTAAGATGGAACTTGCAGAAGACAATTGTTTGTGATTTGGCTATTTGAGATAAGCCTCTCTCGGTCAGTCATTTCATAGTAACCGTAATGTGAAAACCGTTCCTCTGAACCATTGATCACTTCCCATTATCCAACCGGTCACCTGTTCCATGTGCAGCATTTTAATGTGGTTCTGCTGTTATCAGAACAGCACAAGTAAACCCGGTTAGCCTGGACTATGACATTTTGTGTAGACAGTACCTCTGCAAGTAGGATTATTGATCATATTTCCAGTTCGATGAAGGTGATTGTAATGAAGCTAGGAGAAGGAAGAAACGAAGAATACCAGAATGGTTAATGCAAATGTTTGTGTGCATCCACAAGTGAACTGAGGTTGGTGCATATAGCCAAATTAGTAGATTGTGTCTAATCAGCCATCACATCTCACTTGACACGCCTAAATAGTTGAATTTCTCACTGTGTGAACAAACGAGCTACATACGTCAATCGCGCTGGAATTGCTGGCTGGTTATAGACAAGTGAGCGAGTGATTCAAAAACCATGCGCACATTAATCAATCAGCAAGTGTAACAAGCAGAATGCAGTCAGATAAGTTATACTGGATTTGCTTAAACAAACTGAATACAAGGGCAATGTATCAAAAAGTGATTGGTCGCTTTACCGAGGATTACCTATGCAGTGTCCATGTTAGTAACTCTCATTCTGAGAATGAAAACCTGAATTCTTCAAGTGTACGGTTAAACTTCGAAGAAAGCTGTGACGCTTTTGATTACAGTCAGGCAAACATTAAAGTAAGTTGTAGAAGAATCAACTATTCAATCGGATTAAACCAAATATTTTGTTACCACAATCTTAGGTTTTGCACTTTTGGGAATGAGAATTCAAACTGTGATGTGTTCAACAATTTGATTCCGTGTGTGTCGTCACCATGCGACCTACGTATTACAATCTAAATATAGATGTGAATTAATAAATGAAATTGGATTTGGTAGGCGTTGACACTTGATGTATTCTCAGAATTGAAGGATTAAGAACTCAACGGCAAAATGATCGCACGGGCTTACGTTTCGTTTTAATGAACGCAAAATCTCTAAAGTGCATAAATTTACCTGTCCACAAGAATTTTATGATTTAAAACCTCTAGGAAGAGAACAATCATAAAGTCTGATACGCTGGACATCTATATATGGCCACTGGTTTTGCTCACCTATTTTTGTTACTAAACTTAGTAGTAGAGTGCGAGCTGTTGAAATGCATTCACGTAGACTAATTCTGGCCGTCTGATTAAAACACTATAACTATGTAGTCCATTTATTTTCTGTACAGAGTAGTTTATGGTATGATATTCTGTACTTTGTTTTGAACAGTGACCATAAATATATCGGTCAACACAGGCACATATAGATCACGGGAGGTTTTACTACCTACCTGGTGATAGAAATGCCGAATGAAAAAATATCCACTTTTAGAGGACGTAGTAAGAGATCTGAATAAATTGCGGACGGAAAATGAACTCCAATTGCTTCACTTGAAATCTACGTGATCAGGTCCTTATTTGAACCTCAGTAGGTTTATGTCAACCCAATATAGACTGGATCTAGCGACCACGTTCCTTATATATGCGACTCGAATGTATGCACAGCACATTCTTACAGATGAACCAGAGTTCTTTACGTCTGATCTAATGATCACCCTCAAATGTGTAATAGGCCAAGACCATCCACCGAATATGTGTACACTATGGAACGAAAGGGTCTATGTACAACTGCCAGGTAACGACTAATACGGTTTGCAGAACACAGCGCATGGATTAAAAATGTCGATGAAACGAGCATTTAGTGTAGTTGGACTTCGAGTACTCGTTCGGACACAGAAACCACTTCTGTCTTCAATCAACTGAATTTAGACTGCTAGTGCCACCCCAATTCGTGCCTTTCAAATTGTGTAACTGCGAGGCTGGTTAAATAGACTAAACGGAGAGATATTTGATCTCCAGGGTGAAAGAACATGTGTATATGAGATGCATTAGTCCGTCTTATCGCGGAACACCAACGACTGTGGAACACGCAAACAGGATATTGTCCACAGTGTCCAGACAAGTTCTGACTACTGGTCATGTTAGCGACCCAGCTTTTGCATTCAGAATTCTTTTAAGCCATTCTACTCTAATATCCTTGCAATGTACTGGAGGGACTGAAGTCATTCGACTGAAACCGGCCTTGTTTGTTCGGAAACGACTGTTTGATATAAAACTACCGATTCATGTTATTGTAACCGCGGTACTAATGAATTAATATGATGTGCTTGCACCTATCAACCTTTAACTGTCTTGTTCAGACTTCTGATAAAAACTAACTGTTCCAGATTCATGTTATTGTAAGGTCGATACAGACTGTTCAATGTAAACAACATACATCTTCCTTTCTCTGCTTCCTGATTGTCTTTCCTAACACTGTCATATGTGATTGTATCAATGTATTGTTTTACTAACCTCAAGATAACTAGTCAAAAATTATTCCCTACTGTGTCCACATTATCAATGTACCAATTAGCCTATGCGTAAAACGACACTTAGTACTAACATGATTATCATTAAGACGTAAATGATACTAACTATTGTGTGTACAACCCCGTTGGTCAGCGTGGCTACTACCGTTAGTTGAGATGGAATTATCTAATCCTTAGGCCGTTTGTTAGTTTGTTTTTGTCATTCTGCTTATCGCAAACTAACCGAGGTGATCTCTTGACTCTCCGTCCTACGACTCGTTTCAAATTAATGTGCATATGCTTTTGTGTATATTGTCTGATAAGGCACACGGTGATTTTGATCAATGTCGCACTTTTGGTTTACTGGTTTGACTAGCGTTGAGTATCTGATTAAAATGTCCCAAGGTTTTGCTATCTTATTTAGAAAGGGTTGGAGGCGGACATCACAAAACGTATATGCGAAATTACATTTGTATTCCACCACAAATATATAATGGACTAAGCTGTGAGACATACTCATTTTAAATAGTAACATTATATAAATCCGAGGTTTTCCTTTACTCGACTGTACAATAAATATTAATATTTGAGTTGTATTATTGACTTGCTGGCTCTTGACTGTTGGTTCATCTAGACTGATTTCATCTCCCTCCTTCAAATATCACGGTCCTGATTAGGAAACTAAGTTGTTGCGTCAGTTGATCCTTTAACTCGAAAAATGGTGACTGAACGTTGCGGCCCGATGTGGCTTTCGTGGTATACTATGTCTTGAAGGCTTACCATGGCTTATATGACTTATGACAATGATAATTCTCTAACATGGCTTCATCACCTTGTGGAGACAATAACGATTCTTAACAAGTAGTAGTAGTTTAAAGATCTACTCGGGGTAGGTAGATCTCTTTGGGCAATGAAGTTCTTGCCAAAACGTTTGTCTATACTGTTTTCGAAAAATGTCCTTACTCAAAGTGTCATACGATTTCTTGCTTACAGCAACTTGAATATGTTCCTTTTGTGATATCAATCCCTGCTGTTCAAATTTGTCCACCAGTTTATTACTGCTCATCAGTAAGGTTGACTATTTTTCATAGAATAGATCGTAAATAAAAATGGGACTCCCATTAAAATACTCAGGGTTACATAATTGATTTTCTGAAACCGCTTAGCTTAATGTATAGTGAGGCTAAACAAATGCGTGAGATTTTTTCAAAGACAGGAGTATTGACATTCGCCTTCCAACATCTTCGGTCAAACAGGCAACGTCGTTCTTAATTAAATCACACATTACCTACCAAACCCAGTGGAGTTGAGGAGTTATATTTCCTGTTAGTACCGAAGGTCAGCTGCAGACTAGAACGTGCGAAACCTGATGCTGAGCTGTGTCAAGCGGTTGATGCAGTACTGATCGTCGAAACGATCGGGGCTTAGGGCGTGCTTGAGTTATTCATTGTTTCAAGGTTATCGTTAGCATATCATTAATCCGACGTGGCCACTACGTTCCATTCCATCTGGTATATTGTATTCGCGTTTTATTCGACAAGCTGATAAGAATGTCATCAGAAAACAGTCAGCTCCCTTCGGTTCAAACTAACTGTTTACCACCCTTTCACTGATCTGACGATAATTGACATGTTCAGAATACTGATGAGTAGAAGAGGATTTTAGTTTTTCATATACATTGAACATCACCCACAACTGATCAAAGTTGTCCTATTCTGATAGACTTCCCAATCGACGTGATCGGAGTTATAGTCCCGGCAGTGACAAGGATGTGCATTATTGACGAGCTCTGACAAGAACGAAACTCGAGTCTAGTGCTTCTGCTATTCGACAGGAGCCAACTAGAAAGTCCATGGAAATGCGACATCTACGATCAATTGTGGGTGATGTTCAATCTATATGAAAATCAAAATATCCTACTACTCATCTGTAATCAAATAGCGCTCAACAAGTCAATGATTTCTGTGATTTCAACTTGGAGAGAAGTCCTAGTCGAGGGGTCATCGATTGGAGTTAACAGACAGTAACTGTGTCTCCTCTCGAGGCGATCGGGCAACCTGATCATTACTCACAAGCAAAAGTGGTTGAGCGTTCACATATGATAATTCGGTCGTGCCTAATGTGAGGTCAATGTCGCAGTGGTAAACACGGTTGCCTCATGAACAGCGTGTCCGTGGTTCAAGTCCCGGCAGTGGCGAGAATATGCATTACTGACGAGCTCTAATGAGAGCGAAACTCGAGTCTAGTGCTTCTTTTCGAAAGGGGCCGACTGAAAAGTCTATAGAAATGCGACAGCTGCGATCAATTGTGGGTGATGTTCAAAATGTACGAGTTAAGTCGACTAGTGATTTCTTATAGTAATTTGTTTTGTGATCGTGCTATGAATTTAACCGTGTGATGGTTTGTGATAATCATTTTTAAAACATTCAACCAAACTTAGCGTCGTACAAATCTTGTATGAAAAATTGACTTAAGTCATTTTTCAAACTAATAACCCCTCACGAAATTTCTCTTGATAAAATCATCTACATTTGTGCGAAAATTCATAATAATCTTTGGGACTGCATGATAAACCATCTTGTGTTAGGTGATGATATAACGTTTCGAACGTCAGTAAATCTAAGCAAAGTTCACTCCTACCAGTGATTTAAAGTCGAACGGAAAATTGACTCAGGTGAATTTAAATCAACGCATTTTTTGTAATTCCTACAAACCTTTCATTCTCGTTTGCAATAATACGAGATAATCATTTCATTTTATAAAATCGTAAATTAAACAGCATCCAAATGGGACATTGTCCATTAACTCCGAAGTTAAGACATAAACATTCGATGACCCAGAAATTAGACGCTGTCTATCGTGAACAAAAATTCGGTATTGGTCCGAAGTAGCGCCTCTAAAGTGAACACACGGACTGAGTGTACTATTTCGTGTAAGGAATGTTACATGTTCGACTGAAGAGCGAACTATTTGTGGCGAATACACTCTAGCAAAATGAGCATTACGAACAAGGCGCATACATGTGTAGCATTTCCTGCGAAACAGAAACCGGTGACAAGACACCAGAGTTGATGCGTCATATGCTAACTCGTATTGTGTACGTTCCAGATGACAAAGATGAAGAAAGTTTTAATCATATAAATGATTGAGTGCTTCTGATGGGACAAACTCCAACCTCAAGAAGACGTACTTTGCATTTATATCATATGGCTGCAGATTCATTAGAAACCAATCATACGATCAGCTGTTTTCGGTAATTTCTTTCGGGTTTTTGTAACAATATAAAATATGCATGATTTACTCCATATAGTCCATATTCTGCTGAGTAGAAAATATATTTTTATCTTCTAGGCCACATAATGAAAGCAAATAGCGCTGAAGTGTTGACAATTTTTGAAAGTCTGTGTTTTCAAATATCTTAACCGAGTCATTCGAATATACTCTGGTCCTACACCAGTGAGAAATAGTCGTGTACACCAACGTGGTCCGTTTGAGTTAATTGACTAGGCTACCTCGCCATAATTTGTCAAGACTACCATGGTCTTCTAGCTATCCACTAGGTCTTGCTAACATTGCATGTGAACCGATAACATGCATGAACTAGCCAATTGTAAGATCATTAACCACCTACAACATGAGTATCTTTTGTAGTCAACTAATCAGCTGACAGTCTAAATCGCATATCTCTCCAAAACAGATCAAACAGAATACTGACGGTCGTTCCAATCTTCTCAGGTCAGTAGCGACTGTTTCATTGGTCTTTTAGTGGGGTGGCAAGTATTGCACTGTTGTACGCTACAGCTAAGACAGTGATTCCTTCAGAGTTGCCAGCTCTTGTTGGTTCACTATACCTCCTCTTAGGAGACACTCCATCATGACACAACTGGTGCAACGCAGTACGCTGTCGTATGCTTGACACCATTTGAGTTTTCGACTGTGTAAGTTGCCTGCACGATTTATTGGGCATCTGGCTCATACTTGTCGGTTTTTCTATCATTCCAGATTCCCGTTGTACCACAGTCCTTCAGAAAAACGCTGTTCCTCGGTGTCTTCACTCCGTTACTTGTTACACCAGTTCATTTGCCTGGTATATGAATTCGATGTTGGTAGTGTCTTTGTTTTGAATTTAGTTACCAGGTTCACCGTTTGCACGTAAGGCAGCAAGTAGGTTGGTCATAGTTCGAATGGTTGAGTAAATTAAAATTTTGTTGGATAGAAGTTACGCATCACTCACATTTCATCAACGTTTTCGAGTTGGTAGACACCTTTTAGCCAACCACTTTCGAAAGAAGGAGCTTTACATTAACTTCACACGTTGTACAGCTCATCAGTACTGCATGTCTTCGATGCGATTACCGAGGAAATCAAATGAGAACAGAACTCGAGTCTACTGTTTCCTTTTGAAAAGGGCTAGCAGAAAAGCCCACGTGAATGCGAAAGTTGTGATCAATTACGGATGATATCCAAGATATACCAAGCTGGATCTGGTCAGTTTATGTATGACTATACACATATGTTTACAATATATATGTGCTCATTATGTACCGCTTCTAAGTATCCTAACTATGCTACCTGGGTCTCAGACATTCTCATTGATTAAATGAATGTTCGCAGGCAATGTGCTGAAATGTGTACGCAAATGGGAGGGCTTCTTAAAGAGGTTGTCCGTAAGTGACGATTCTTATTACGTGATTGCATTCATCATACTACGTTTCTCACAATCATTGTATACAATCAGCCGATCGGATCAAAACATTCAAGGATTATCTGCAGCTGTTACCGAAACCAATTGAACCGAGAACTTATCAGCGATGCAGGCTATCATGTCTGACACAAAATTGAAGCGAGTATGAGAAATTCAAGCACGCAACTACCCACTTATTTCATTCTGAATAGATCAGCTAAACCGAAAAGGCTATAACGCTTTTAACCAGCTCACACAAAAGAAAAAATAAAAGATTGGCAAACTAAAAAATTCAAGCATCTCAGTCTACCTCAAAAACAGTCTATCGGAATATTGACCAACATCCGACGATGCGTCCACAACATCAACAACATCAAAGTATTCGAGTCAGGACTGAAAAACAGCGATCTGAATAATTAAGTATAGTAGCCTATCGAGACGAAGATTTGTCAACAGCTGACCAATCGAAAGTTAACAAATATCTCAACAGCTAGTGAAAATAAAACACAGGACTGTAACGGCCGTGTGTCGTGTGCCTAACCCGCTACGGCATCACGCATTGAGTTTCCAATGTCTCACCCACGCACGCGCCCTTTAGCCAACTCCCAATGTCACAAAGACCGACATCACGCGCGTCTTTCGCTAATGCGTGATCTGACGATCTCAGCCCAGGCGGCAAACACAACTCCACTGTACGTTTCACACCTCCACACATCCGACGGTCAGTGAGCCCACTTCTGTCAACAGCGTGGTTATCACTACCGCATACTCTACACACGCGCACATCAACGAGCCATTCTCCTACGTGTTAACCTGAAAGTTTGACTCTCAGACATACTCGTGACAAAGCGCACAGACGCGTAATTCACAACTCCCGTCTTGAGCGGTGAACGTTTCAGCCACGTGCAAGTCATGCCACAGACTCACAGCTTCACACCGCATAAGCGTGATCCTTCCTTTTCAGCATTACCAACAAACCGCCTACATCTGGATATTGTTATCAATACTCTCATTAACCCGGGTATTATTTTTTTTGATGGTATATGAGTTTCCCATATCTGTCTGTCTCCTATCGTTCCCACGATTAAGTCTAGTCTGAAAATATACATCATTCCTCAACCACGTTACGTTCATTTGTAATAAGTGATGGGTGTCAGGTCGTAGTTATTTATATGTAGTCTTTATATAACCTTCTAGTTGACAGGAGACCTAACAGGAACGACCAAGTCATCATTGCACTCACAGACGAACGAATACTGTAACCCTACGGAACAGACAGGATTATAAACACAAAACGCTATTTGAGAGCTCGAATAACTAAAAACATAACATCTGCTATGATAATGAAACCTATCGACACTTAATCAGCCAAACCCACGAATTGGAACAGTGATTGCGTAACTGATAACACACACGTTGTCCATAACCTCTACTGACCGTTTCTCTGACACACACCAGTTACTGACTTCATATTTATTGTGTTGTAATTAGCCTGACGATCAAACACAGAAAACAAGTCTTGTTCGCTACGTTGTCGTTCTCATGACTTCATTAGGTATTTTCGAGCGCATTAAACAATCCAAGGACCCGATCATATTCTTTCGTTCAACTGTCTCGAGGCAGTTCCATTCAATTCGGTAACAAACATCAAAACAATTTTCACTTAGTTGAGATGTGAAGAGTTGACTGCTGAGTCACGATTGTATTTCAGTGAGATCGCTAAGATAAGAATGTGCTAGTTATCAATAGATAAGCTGAATGAAATGAATTATCCGTCTAAAATTAAAAAGAGTTACTACGAGAACATTTAATTCAGTACAAGACTGCGGATGCTATCGGATTTAAACGAACGATTGAGAGTAACCTAGGAACCTATGTGAAATGGTGATTGAATGAACGAGAGTTAGTCATCTAAGACTAAATGAACGTTGATCAATAAATAATCTACAGCAACAGCAAATTTTCAAGTTGAACATCACCCACAATTGATCGCAGCTGTCGCATCCCCATAGACTTTCCAGTCGGCAACTTTCGAAAAGAAGCACTAGACTCGAGTTTCGCTCTCATTAGAGCTCGTACAGCATGTTTGAGAGAAGACATTGTTGTTGACGTAAAACGTGATTTTCGGATCCGAACAGAGTGGGCACCGAAAGCTACAGTGTCTATCTTTTCGTTAACATTGCACTTGCCATATCCAAGTAAGGTAGACGCTGTATATGTCAGGTAATGATGAGGACAGTGATAACCTATCGTCCTAAGAGCGTGGCCGCGCAGGATGATGAGCAGAAACCGTCCTCAGATATCAAACCCTTAATGACTACATTCCAGTGAACGCTTTGGATGATATAAACAGAGAGGCACATGCAAGAAAGTAAAGTAGGTATTTGTTACTAAGGGTGCACGTTATCTGGTCAAGTTTTAAAGATGACAACATATGCTCTCCAACATCGCACTCTCTTCAGCGTTACTGCAGACTACTGACGAGAAGCTCATAGTTGAACACGTTAGTTTAGCTTATATAAATGAGGATGCACACTTGTGGGCTGACTCGTCTTGTGGACCGGAGCCTTTGTTACTCAAAACCGTCCGGAACTGGAGATGCTCAGCAAAATGACGGGTAGTCAGCCTTAGCGGTTCTGTGTTTGAATGAAATGGAATTAATAAAACAACTTAATGGAAACCACAAAGAAACTGTTTCACGATGCCACTTAACTCTCTCTTGAAAGTCGGTTGTATGTTTGTAGGGTGTTGATAACTTGAAGAGGATAAGCTTGAATTCAGACATGGGGTTTACTTATGTTAAACCTCGTCCATTATCTTTTTTTATTTTCGGCCAAAACTCATTTGAATCGTGAAATAAGCAGAAGCTCAAAAATACCAACAATAAAGCTCTTAACTGTAAAGTCACTTTGGTAAAGGTGTGAACTTCAAGCAGTACAAACGAAAAACAACACCAAGTCCCAAACATTAATTGGGCTTCCTTCGCAACAGACTCACAGATAATATTACAGGATGGAAAAAAGAAGTGCAAAAGCAACGTTTTACACTCAGTATCGCTTTCCTTCATGACCTATCGGGAGGCACAATGTCTTCACAGGTTTTCGTTTCATGATGCTATTTAACCCTAAAGACTTTGTCTTTTGGTCAACCAGCTCGTAGGTCCAGATTTATTAAAAATTAATAAGACATCACGTGAAAGCAAACAACATGAGGTGAATACTCACTTTTAGCAACTTGTCAGCCAGGGAAGATATTCGCATTGCCAAATAATCCAAGCGACGTACTGTGTTTTTCACCAACCTTTTGTGATCAGTTTCAGTGATGTAACTTCGTCGCTCATAATTTTCACAATTGAAGACGGCATTATCACGTGATTCAGTAAGATTGCATTGGTACATTGTGGATCATTATACAGGGGCACCAGTGAACGGTCAACAATTAGATGTTCACTCTCCACTTTATAAATCAACAGTATCTCCTCAATCATTGACTGCTGGCGAGCCAGCGACACGTGCACCCCACCTACCTGTCGGAATCCTCAGGACCGGTTAATGGGTATTGATCAGTTTTATGAGGCAGCGGACGATCAACAGTTTTACCCTGATATGGATTACGTATTCTCTTCTTCAGTTCAGAGTCAGCTACCACGACATTGGTTCAACCGTCGTCGGTATACGGCTTCTAGTTTAGTTTCTCTGTTAATCGACTAAGATCGAATGTGTAACATTTAAATTCACAGCTTGAGTCGTAATGTAAATGAACACGGAACCCTGACGTTCGTGATATGTTCTGAGTTATCTTTATCTTACTGTGACCAAAGTAGCCCGTAACGCTTTACTTTTCTTCGGAGGTCATCTTATTATTTGGTAAATTGACCAAATTTTTGTCTACTTGGCTAACTAGATAGCAACATGTTAGTTAGAACACTACCTGAAAACGCTTTTGACAGTAATCCCAAATTCTTTCTGGAGATACGCAAACACATGCGTCGTACAAATGAGTACGCAAAACTGATGAGAATGAACAATAACAACATCTGGTATCGTATTGTACAGCATTAAACTAGTATGTTCTCAGCCGTTCCCTTCAGCTTCACTGTCCAATCTTTTTATTGGGAAATTTTGAACTAGTAAAAAAATCGGTTAGTTTCTGCTGCTAAACGAGTTTTTTACGCAGCTAAAGTAGTGCTCAGATTTGACACGACCAAAATGCAAACGCCCACCATCAAGGAGCGCTTATCTCTTCCCCTCATGTCACAGTGTGTACTAATATTCGTGTGGATGCAGTTCCACCTACATTGGAGTGACGGAGAGGCTGTCACAAGTCAGGATGGCAGAGCATTTGCCTAAGTGGGTGTGCAACCGCGGCAGCCAATCAAGTGGAATCTGTGCGAATGAGGCCAAACGTAATTCACACAAGACACTGGCTTCATCTATTGGGCGTCATGTGCTCGAGATAACTCACGAGACCGGCAATCCGTCAGCATTCTTAGTCATTTTCACGCACAGGAATAAACGCTTACTTCACTTTGCCGAGGCAATTGTTATTAAACGATTGAAGCTGTCATTGTGCGTACAAAAGGAACTGTTTATTAAATTAGTACTACCTTGGTAGTGTTAGTGAATTTCTCCCTTTTTTCCTCATACCCGGACAGAACATTCTTCACAATTTTATACTTATTTTGTAATTTTCATTTCTGCAGTATGTACGTGATAAGATGTAGCGAAATCAGTTCGAACAAAAATCATGCAATATACCACTACTAGCTTGTCTTTTCAAATTCATTTCGGGGAAAGCTTGTTTCAAAGTTTAAAATGTTTCTTAGAGCAGAAAGAAGACATACATTGCGATATGTTAACAGTTCGTAATATATATCTTCTTTATGCTCTAAACTGTTCAATAATATTGGTTGCAATCATGAAGGAGCAAATAAACCTTCTCTGTTAACATATTTAAATTTTGTATGTTACAACTCAAACGAAAATCAATTCCGTTGAATAAGTATGAACAGTTTGTAGCTTGCTGGCTTGAAATTCAACTTATCGTATAGTGTTTATTTGCAAGTTGTGTTGGATTAGTTAACACTTACCCAGAAAATTCAACTACACTTCATTTTCTGAGATTCCATTCAAAGGCGTTATGTTGGAAAAAACTGAATTTATTTATCTGGTGTATACAAAACGTAGTGTATAACCTATGGTTTTCTATTCGGTTAACCCATGACTTTTGATATGTTGTAAATTTGATGAATAAGCCATATTCATAACAATAAGGTAGCAGTTTAATAAGTGACAGGAAATTTGATTTTTTGCAAACATCGGGCTAACTGATTGCTTTATGTGGGAAGCATTCACTGAAGTCCGCAAGTGGTTCAGCTGGGGAAACTCTTCTGAATAACTTGTCCAGTTCGTTCTTAAAAATGTTGATGTGACTACAGCGTTTTACATTGTGTCGATTGTTCCATAAATGATCTCGACAGCGTTAATCGATAAAGAAAAAGTTATCTTTTTAAAAGTATTCTATGATTTGTCCACATGAATTCAACGATACACACTGGTTCTCAACCCTGCACTATTTTTTCAAATGCTACGATAATTGTCGACAACCAGCAATTACCAACAACGGGCTCGCTATAGTTATAATGCTCAGGCAGTGGTATTGACTAGTGTGACCCAGAGTAGATGTCACATGTCAGTTACTGCCACTGCCATATTTAGGTGTAAGCACAGTATAACACACCGACTCGTTTGGAAGGTGTGTTAAGGTATGCGCTCGTGCCGTGCCGCAACTCTTATGACAGGTTTAATTATCAGTATGTTTTTTGACACAACAAGTTTGGGACCTTCTTTGTAATTGTGTATTATTTATTCTCAAAGTGTGATTAACAGGAAGGAGATATTGGTAATCAAGGGAGAGTACAAGCAGAACATAGAATTGAGTAAGATATTAACTAGATGGAAATCGTTTTTTTGGGGACAAATATGAGTCCATGACAATTCAATTGTTTTACGCAGTGAAAACTGACAGACTGGTTTCCTGCCAAACTATGCATTTGAATTCTTTAGAAATGATAACTACACATTCATTACTTAAGAAATGTGATATATAGATGAAGAAGACACTGATAAACTAATCAGATAAGAATGTTTGAAGACGAACAATTACACACGTGTAGAAGGTCGTTTCTTCAACTTTCAGTTCATTCACTTTCTCATTGGGTCTAAACAACTGGATAACTATTGTTAACGTTGTACACTTTGTTATGCTGCAAACCATAATATTATCGAAGTGAGATTTTCTTACAAGATATTATAAATTTCCGGTTTATTTCTCAATAAAAATCGTCAGAGTAAAATGAAACATGACTACTGAAAAAAGTGAATGACTGTTTGAAGGGTATCATATTTCCGTACATAAAATAGGTTTGCATTTAACATCGACAATTGGGAAAACTATTGGCACGCAGACGCGATTTTTAGAAACCTAATTATACTTAACACGTTCCAGCAGAAATAAAACCAGCCGTTAGACATGAATCTACTGACAAGTGGGAAGAAGGACAGACATTTGCTTCTAATTTTCCTATTTCTAATATAGAAATAATCAATCACAGATTCGAAAACCATTACAAATGCAGCTTTCGTAAACACGATCGTTCATATCAACCGAATATGATAAAAAGTGTGTCTACCTTTGGTTCAGAAAATAAAACTGAAATAAACTAAACATTGTAAACATTTCAGCGCAATGTTCGCATTCAATTACATTTCTAGAACTAACCATGAGTTTTTCTCGTATAAGAACTCTTCAGTTACTGCGGTTAAGAAAACCGGTACTGCCTCTGGTTTTGCGGGATTAGGATAACCTGAGGTTCACATAAAGCTAAGTGTGACCCGGCGTTTGTATATGATTCTTCGGTTGTGTGAAGTCAATGGTATGATGGCCTACACGATTGCCTCGTGATAAGATGGGAAACACTTTCATTCATTTACATAACAAATATGTATAACGCAAACTAGCTTTAATAAAACTGACACATGACTCTGGCATTTCTTTACACAAGGAACAGGCTAGAAAATCTATTTAAATGCGAAATTTCCGATTAACTTCGTTGTGCACATTGTAACTACTATATCCATAACTCTTTATGTAAAACGAAACAAAATACATTTAGCGGCTATTAAAAAACTAGTATTATCATCGAAGCAAAAGGGTGTGTGATTTTGAGGCTTCCACCAACGTGGAAGTTGGACTTGTCTAAAAATGTGCCCACTCTTCATTCAGCGCTATCCTCAGTTGGCATGCTTGACTCCGGTCATGTCCGTATTACCCCCCCAGATTATTCGAAACATGTACCTCATCACAACTGGTTTGTCTTGCATTTTCATCTCATATGAACAAGAAAAAATAACTGATAAGTAGTTTGGCAGATTTGATAATTTAAAAAAGCCCCATCTGGACTTCGGCTGGATTCGAACCAGTGACAGAAACAACGTGCCCAGACGCGGCAAATGGTCTACCGGCTGAGGTACAAGCCACAGTTTTGTAGCTCAGCTCATAATCAGAGTTATTTGTTTCAATCGTTTGGGTGCTACCAGCTTCTGGTTTGATTAGTACGCCTTTCGCGTTATTTGAAAATACGGCTGTTAAGACAAAGTTATGATACAAAGAACCAATAAACATTGTTTGAAAGCAATATATATGTTATAATAATCTTTTCACACGGCAACCTTTTCCCGCTTACGGCTTGTTTTCTGTAAGCAATTTTTGAAACTCTTGTTTACAACATAATGCTTCCTTTTGGAAGGGGCCGACTGGAAAGTCTATAGGAATGCGATTACAAGTTCATCTACTCACCACGATACCACATAGTTCAATGGTTCAGTTCTCTTTTAATCAGACCTTAAAATACTTCGGTTTAATGTAATTGTTGGCGTTCTGGTTTTTTATCTCGGTTTCTGTAATTTTCAAGTATTTCACTGTTGTAAACTGTAGCAATTGAATTAAAAATGATCGTGTTTATTGATTTTGTAATCATTTGATACTATGGAAATTCAAAGGAAAAGTTTTCCCACCGAAAGTTTGTGTCAATTAGCCCTATTTTCATTACCATAACTTCAAAAATGTATGGTTTGGAAAAATAAAACAATTACTAATTCACAATCACATATTTGTAATTGTAAAACAATTTTCGACTGAAATTTAAATGTATATGTATATTTATTACTTAGTCTAGGTTAGGATATAGTACTTAAATATTTTCCGTAGTTTTCTCCATTGCTTATGAACATTCATTCATTGTGATTAGGTTCAGTGACTATGTAAAAGTAGAGCGTTCACAATGTCTACTACAATTTCTAGCAAAAATAATACGCGACTTCATTTTGATGACAAACTTTTGCATTCTGGAATTCTTTATCAAACTATTTCCGAAAATGCACTGTACGAATTCGTACTCCGTATGTAGTTTTTCTCTACACGAAATTCATACATGGTTAAGCGCACTTGATCAGAACAAAATTAGAAATCGAACATCATTCAGCTTCGATATGAGCTTTCTCACTCAGATAGAGGCCCCGATTGAAAAGGCGTTCGAGATTTGTGTTCCGTACTTGATAACGCTTACCAGTAGTGCGTAACCTAGCTGCAACGAAGATCTAGACCTTGGTAATAATCTGCGTGTTACCAAACGTTCCATGAAGTAACTTGAACAACACATCGGTAATCTGTAATTATTTTGGCTACAGGTGACCTTAGATGAGTGTAACGACTCAAGCAATACTCCTGATATATCAGTCATTGCAATTTGTATAGATTTTGATAATCACAGAGGGACGATCGATCGATTCAAAAAGATAAGAAAAACTAGATTTTAAAATATTTCCATCTACTTACAAATTAGATGACCATCATAGCTGAATCAACATGACCTAAACCACTACTTCTGTATCTCTGGAATCGTTTACTCACAATTATCCGTTTCTTATATGCACTTGTGAGTCAAAATTTATTGTGTCTTCATAATTAAATTGTTTGATATAGACGACAAGTTTGATTATTTCGAACGACACTTCTGAACCTTCGACCAAACTTATAAGAATACAGAAAAGGAATGTTTTATTTTGCCAGTACAGTCTAATAACAGGCGTCACATGACATCAATCTAAACAAAAAAGACATGATGTCGTATTTCTGGACAATTGTCAGTATTCGATGATAACAACATGAATATGCAAGCTTATTTGAACAACAGAAATAAGTTGTCTTATTTATACACAGTTGGTTTCGGAGTGATTGTGGTTATGCAGGAATAAAGAACATTTTCAATTATTGTGACATAATTATTATTTTCCACCAGAGTAGGTGAGTGATAGCAAACATGTGCCACGGCTGGAATCATCTTTGACTGCAGGTTCATTACTCACCATATGATTACCCGTTTGTGGTTTTGGTTTTAATGAAGCGAGTCTCATATTTTGTTCAATATGATATTTCTCATTACCGGATTTCATGGATAGACAATGTGATCGACATAATCGTCGTAGTTCGTTACGAAAGCTGTTCATAAATATGAAATAGGTGATGAATCCGGTTGTGTATGTTAATGACTCAATTGAACTGCACAATCGTGAAACGTGAACCAATTTTTTAGCGTACTTCGGATCGCTGATTTGGTACCCATTCATGTCTGATTTCTGACGAAGTATGATTACAACAATGATGGGAAAAGTGATCACGAAGAATAGAGCGGTCAGAGCCAGATGTCCTACGATACGACGGAACTCTGCAGCTCCACGTTCGTCGTTCAAACATAATCGGCCACGTTCCTGAAACAATCCACGTAATTTGAATACAATTAGAAAGTCTGAGACGAAGACAACAGCAGATGGAATTATGTTGGATCCTAGTATAGATAAATACAATGCGTACTGGGCACCGATTCGTAACGAATCAACAAATTGGCAGTTTTTCTTTGTCAAGTCTGAGCTGTCTTTATGTGTAACCAGTCCCGATTGTATAACCAAGGGTAAGTTTAGCGTGAAACTTGCTATGTAGACACCACAAATTCCACCAATTGCCAATCCCAGATAGCGATCACCGCGACATTTGAGCGGACGATACACGGTGAGAACACGATCCACACTGAACATTGCCAACAGGTTGGTAGATATAAGAGCCGCAACCTCCGGGATGTACATGATAAACCGACATGCTGCATCGGAATGCGTATCAAGTTTGAGTACAATGCGGCAATCGCTTAGCCAGAACAGCCCACGACCTACAAAGTCATCGAGCAGTGCATTGAAAACTAATTCCATCGTGTGTGCAGCGGAGATTGCAATGACATATAAGTTGAAACGACAGGGTACTTTGCGTTGCATACGTGAAAAAGCGATGATCACCAATAGGTTTCCTACGATACCGAAAACAATTACAAAGGGTGTTATGTAAGCCCGGAATCTATAAACCATCACTTCTTCTGTTGTCCTTTTGTTCATGGATGCGGCACAGGTAGTATTTGTAAACATACTGAAACAAACCTGAGGCTTTCAATTCACAGTGATCTAACAGACGAAGCCATCGACTACTTCCCAAATAACACACCAGAAGTCAACCGTTTAATGTTTGCCATCACGCTATAGTGTGATTGGAGTGATTGGACCAATCAAAATGGAGCTCCCCCTATTCACCTATCTGATTGGCCCAAAGAATCAAAATGTTCCATGGACGAATGGGCTTTTTGCCCAAACAGCTGCATAAATAAGAAGTGAATATTGACTAGTTGCAGAACTTTCGAAATAATTTAACATTGTGCAATAGACCTCCAAGTTCTGATCCATTAACACAAATGCAGCCGCCAAAATTCGAAACTATTTAGGAAAATTGCAGACGCAGTAAACAACGATTGATTTCATTCTGATACAGGAACACATGAAAAGAGGATAAAGTCTTAGATATATAGTAACCTTAATTACAGTTGATTTGTCTCAATTTGTTACTCAACGTGAAATTTTTTGCTGGAAATGAAGATCTTCGGACTGACCAGTGAATCTTCTGATCGAGGAACTATAGGCTTACGATCATTATCATTTAAAATAAATTACTATACTCGGAAAAAAATTCTTTTCAAATTTTAAGTACTTTAATAACTAAACATGAAAACCACGTTGGCAAGATGACGGTTCCTTCTCATATGTGTTTGGCATTTCCTACCCACAGCGCAATAATAAAACACTGTGCAAACAAAACTACAATAAGGCCGAGAAATTAAGGCCACTTTACACGTTTATCACCGGTCAGAACCATGTTAGGCACAGTGTTATAAACGATGGATTGTACATAAAATCGACGGGCTACTACTTTGTGGCGAGCACTACCTTCAACGACTCCCAAATAACGAAGCTCTAATGATACACTAACATAGAAATCATTTGTTTGGCGCATCGCGTGATCACATTCTATCCGGTATTTGATGACTGATCCGGTCTGCATGTATCATCTAACTAAGCAGCTTTAGTTCAGGCGTCAGCAGCATCCAGCCTATCATATAGTTACATCCCGCAAGAATAGAATACCGGCTTCTGACGTTCTCTTTTAAAATTATTAGCTTACCTGAGTATGACACACAACTGAGGTTGTGGTTGAATGATTGGATGGGTGGATTCAGTTACTCTTGTGTGAAGACATTCGTGAGGTAGGTTATACGATTGGTGAACTACTCATATGAGCTGGTGTTTACATTCTTCTCAAGAAAAGGAGGTGAACGCTAAAACAGATTTTTGGTATTCTCTAACTTTGCGAGCAAATACGTCACGAGTGTGTGTACGTCCATTTGAGGAGCCTGTTTGAATGGTTGAACATTCAATCTCTGCCTGCGCACCCGTGACCTTGCATTCGGCTTCTCCTGATTGGAATAGATCATGTAACCTTCCGGATTGGACACCTGATCCAGAGTTCGCTTAAGCCTGAACGCTGTCAATGTCCTCATCAACCCTGAAGTGTGGATCCAGATACGGAATCCACAATCCAAACCAAAGAGATTTCACAAATAAACAGGCCTCCTAACCCAGTCGAGTCAGTGAACGTTGCAAGCAAGTAGATGGTGTAGCAATGGGCAGTCCACTGGGCCCAACACTTGCAGATATATTTTTAGGAATGATTGAATTAAAAGAATCTGATGCTATAGGTGGTGCCAGCCTCTATAAGCGATATGTAGATGACATTTTGATATGCGTTGTTGCGTAATCGGAATACGAAGTTGCTTGCCTTCTCCGAAGCTATGCTAATCAATACTCGCCGTCCGGTCCTGTGTGTGCATAAACTGTTGACTCACGCAGTTTGTCTACCCTGGGACTGATAACAGTCCCTGTTTTGTGTAAACCCAATGGTTGATTGCTTCTATTGTTGTTGCTATCCGCATGTCCTATATATTCCAATGTTTTACGTTCGTGACTGAAGAGAGTAAACGAAATGTTAACATCTCACGACGTATGTCTTCTATCGTTACCGGTGAATTAAATGAAACGGTCAAAAGTACAAATCAGGCTGGATCGTGATTGGCACTCACGGTCAAACTCACGGTAAACAAAGGTTTTATCAAACGTTCTGTGTACCATAAGCCAACATGAACGGGACAATACATGAATTTCATGAGTTTTGTTCCTGTTGCATACAAAAGATCATTAGTACACACACTGTTTTACAGAGCATCAAGAATCTTCCCCCAAGACAGACTACGAATCGAGTAAACTGTGTTGTATGAAACGCTTCGTGCTAACAATTCTCCCGAACGTTTCATTCAGAAATGGAGAAAATTTACTCCTGCGAAAAAGACAACTTTGGACGTTCTTAAAAAAGATGTCTACATCAAACTCCCCTTCAAAGGAGATAGTCTGGTTAACACCTTTGGTAAAATCATCAGCGCCGTGCTAAAACGGGTGCATAATTCAACAGAGCTTGTCCTGATCTCACAAACCACTGGGTTACCTCTACCACCGGTCAAAAAGCTGACCCCTACGTTTTCTACCAGCCATTGCATCTATCAATTTTCCTGCAGTTGCGGAAACATACATTGGTAGAACGGAAAGGATGCATGAAATCAGGGCCAAGGAGCGCATCCCAAATTGGTTAAGAGTTGCAATATCAAACGCGCCAATGAGTGACACTCAGCGAGGACAAAACGCCGCTTCATCCATTACAAAGCACTTATCGACTACAGGTCAGAGTGTCAACATCGTATCTTCGTTTGAGATCTAGATGAACGCCCACAAGTCACAACTCCTCAAGTATGTTGAAGCTTTATTGATCAGCCATCAACAGCCGGTCCTATGCGCACAAAAACAACTGACTATCAACCTTTGTTTACCGTGGGTTTGACCGTGAGTGCCAATCACGTTCCAGCCTGTTTTGTACTTCTGACCGTTTTCATTTAAGTATTGTTTGGTTTTGTTCTCATGCTAGTCACACGTTTACGACTGACGAGAGTGGGCGAAATGAATTCATATCGTAATTTGTGTCTTCTGACTATTCTATTGATATGGTTAAAAGGGTCTCAATGTTTCAAATATTACAACTGTAACAAATCCTGGTTAAAACCGAACGTTTATCCGATCGCTCACGGAGACAGGCTTTTCACTATCGTGCGGTCCATCATAGCCGGCTGTCAAAGTGATCCAGTTAGATTCTCATGACATCTTCTGCTTTGTAAATGAAACACCAGATTTCCAGTCTTCTGTGGAATAAACTGGCGCATTGAAAATGGTCCTGTCACAGACGCAGATCTCCCTCGCGACCAGCGTAATATGATATCAGCCTACTGTAGTGAGGACGAACGATCGTACCATACTACTCACACCACTACTATTCAGTAGTCCAGATCTGTACTGCCACCTTGGCGAAGTGGACGGGCTTGTGGGCTGTTTCGATCCAGCGGGCTATGCTGACTGAGACTCCGGTCCTTCTAGGTGAAACCTTGTCAAACAGGCCAAAGGGGAGTAGTCAGACGGAAAGCAGTTACACTCATAGGATTGTATATCGCACTACTGATCGCGTAGGAGTGCTTATATTGTGAGGTACGATCCTATGGGCATACAGCAGAACTAATTTTATAGTCGCGGCTCTGCTGTCTTCCGTATCAGGAATAAGGGGGTTAGGAAGAGCACTCCGATCGCCCAACGGGTGATCGTGATCGCCGGAGTACATCCACTGCGCGCAGCAGCGCTTAGAATCAGTCTTATTAACTGCGCCCTCGGGCTAGGCAAGGCGCTCACTGCCAAGTGAGTCAGACTCTTGAGTCATTGGCTCCAGGTGAGGTCCTTTAAGAAAACCCTGCATCCTGTTGTCTGTAGCCGTCGTCTCGCCCTCTCGGCCAGAAAACCTTCTTCCACATCGGAACAAACGCACGAACGCGCACGCGGTCACCACCTGCACACTCAGCCAATTGGAACGCTCCAACTGGACGTGATTCAGTGCGGCCAATACACAGACACGCAGGACGCGGTTGGACCCGGATCGGAACAAGGAACAGGGCAATTGAACAAGACAGGACACGTTCCGGACGAGGGCCACTGCATGAATCTTGTACACCGATCCCACCAATAAAGATCCAAACTATTTGATTTAACCTTCTCATTGATTATCGTTGAGATATCGTTATTTGTTAGTTGGCACTCAAGCTATCACGGTTGAGTTCCACTACATGTCTCGCAGGTCACAATTTTGAGTCAGAGACTCGGGGTGGGGTCCCTCAAGTCAACCCCCTGACGTGGCATAAACGACCGGGAAGTATCAGAAGTTGTTGTTCTCCCGACAGTGACATTACTAACCGGTCACGACTTTCTCCTACTGTTTTACCCTCCATTCTTTCTGCCTTCCATGCGTCTTAGGGCGATAATTGTTTTCTGAGGCCAAGACAACTGGTACACATTGGCGCCTTGTATGTTCGCACTCTCATACAAGTCAGTCAGCAAGCTGCTCTGACTAATACTCTCTCAAGTCTGTGTGCTATGTGTCGAATACACGAGTCTACGAATCTAGCAACGTTATCCATTTGAGCTCACCTCTAGATGAGTGTCTCAGGGTTTCTGATGACGCCGAAACTAAATTTCGCAGTCAAGCTGGAGTAGGAACCGCACTGAGTTCCACAGCGGAGCAATGCTTGCTCGACTGGATCCCAGTGAACAGTCGCTTGTGCGCTGTCAGATTCAATACGTCGGTTAAAGTCTGTCAATGAAAACCAGAAAGACTTTATGTATTCGTTATATCAGCGTACGCTACGACGGGCAGCTGTTCAGATGCTACCAAAGATGCGTTCTACGATGCCCTCGTTGACCTTCTGAGGCAAACTAAACATTCAGACATCATCATACTAGCGGGCGATTTTAATATTCAGCTTGGTCGTCTTTCTCCGGATGAGAAGCGGCTAGGGGGTACGTTTGGTGTCCGGGTACAACGCACTGATAATGGCAAAAGACTGCTGCGGCTGTACGCATCCCACGGTCTCTATATTTCGAGCACTGCATTTCAACACAGGAAGAAGCATTTTGTTACTTGGAGACCTCCGTGTGCCTCCCAACCCTGGGCACAGTTGGATCATATAGCAGTTAGTTACAGTTAAGGACTGTCGTGCTTTTTGTAGCAACCACCTGGACTCGGACCATGCTGTCGTGCGTGCCCGTTTTGTTTTGTCATTTGCTCAGAGGATCTACGCCCGTAAATGCAAGGTGCTTAACGGGCATTCGAGCGATGAGGATGTAAAGAACCCGTACCAAAAGGCGTTGGTGAAGAAGTTACCCAGTTCGAGTCAGATGAAGGATCCAAACGAACATTGGGGACAAATCGCCGAAGCCATGGAAGCATGCTGTGAACAGGCATGTTTCAAAGGAGCTTTTCAGTTTCGACAGAATTGGATTTCCGTCACGTCGATAAACCTCATGAACAAGCGTCGCTCGATCTCACCTGGTTTTGAATATGATGACGACCGTCGAGAACATAAACGCAAGCGGACTAAAGCGTGCGCAGAGACCGTGAACACTACCTGGTGGAACAGTCGAAAGAGATGGAAAGAGTCTTTTTATCTGGGAATAACAGACTTGACAGGTTGGTTGAACATTTTGAAGAAAAATTCAGTTCGCCTCAATCAGATCATGTGGATGACGGGACCCGAATGGTCAGTTATTGCATTCCAGATGGCCTTCCGTCAGAAGCAGTAGTGGCGCTGGAGCTCAAGTTCATGAAGCGTAATAAGGCTCCTCGTCCAGACCTTCTCCCTTCTTCTCTTTTCAAGAATGGTGGCGAGAGGTTGATATCAGAACTGACGAAACTCCTCCAGTCGATCTGGGAGACTGAAGAGGTACCTGGTGATTGGTGTTTATCAACTGTAATTCCCGCTTTCAAAAAGGGGGCTCGAAGTCAATGTGACAACCACAGGGGCATCAGATTGGTGTCTGTTGCGTCCAAGTTACTCACTGGCCTCACTCTACGTCGCCTCACTAAGACCAGAGGAAGTCAGATACGCGAAGAGCAGGCAGGTTTCCGATCCGGTCGAGGGTGGGTTGATCATATTTTTACCTTGCGACGGATCTTGGAACATCGTTACTGTTACAGACAGCAGACAGTCGTGGTCCTTTTGGACCTAAAGACTGCTTTCGACTCAGTTGCTCGTAACGTCCTCTGGATTTGTCTCCTTCGCAAGGGAGTACCAGAGAAATACGTGAATATGTGGCGATCACTGTATGCTTACTGTGCAAGCAGGGTGAGAGTTTATGGACAACTGTATCGGTCGTCTATCACTTCTAGTGGTGTTCCTAAGGGGTGTCCGACTTCCCTTTCTTGTCCAATTTTGTCACGAATGGCATTCTGGAGGGTGCGCTTGAGGAGTCCAATGAACTTGGTGTTGAGCTTCTTCCTGGTGCTCGGTTGACTAATCTGGAGTAAGCGGCCGACATTATCTCACTTAGTCCCTCTGCCGAAAGTGAGTGACTGGGCTGGTTTGTACTGAATGCGCTTTACACTTTCAAAGTGCTGCTTCAAGACTGCGGCACTTCAACCCCTACTTTCTTTATTACAGGTAATCCGCTTGAGACTGTGGGCAGTTTCACATACTTGGGTAGTATTATCTCGTCAGCCTGTAATATTGCTGATCAGATATAAGCGAGGATCGCAAAGGCAGGAGTTGCCTTTGCCAAACTGTGTCATTTATGGCGTCCAAAACACGTCCGAATGTCGCTGAAAGGAAAAGTATATATATATTACCTGTATACTTTCTATTTTGCTCTATGGTTTGGAAACGTGGCCTGTTCACAAAGAAGATATCATTAGGCTTGCTGTGTTTGACCATCGTTGTCTCCACCAATTGGCCCATATTAAGTGGACTGATCGCGTGAGCAATGTGGCAGTTCGCCGGCGCGTATTCCGGAACACTCGGGATACGCGATCAATTGGTCAACTAATCACGGTACACAACATGCGATGATTGGGTCATCTACTCCATGTGCCAGCTGAGCGTTTACCTTACCGGACGTTATATGCTGAGACCACCAACGATTTGATAAAACCGCGTGGTGGTCAACCAACAATGTGGTCACGAAACATAAAGACCATAACTGCTCCACTGAGCAAAGTGGATAGGTCGCCTGCCTGGATGGGGTCCTCGTGATCACTCAAACCGCTGGTTAGAGACCCCATCCGAGATGGCTATGTGTCGCAGTCAATGGCGTACATGTATCCATACCATTTCTAGTTCTTCCTCTTAGTCTTCTTTTAATAATTTTCAACCTTCTTAATAACGTTTTCTTCTAGGATATTCCACGTTACTGTTGAAGTGAGCGGCGACCCGAGCCACAGTACCCTTTGGTCAGGCTCATGGTTGCTATGATGATGATGATGATGATGATGATGATGATGATGATGATGATGATGATGATGATGATGATGAT
>JTDE01001025.1:121916-175679 GCA_014338405.1 Paragonimus skrjabini miyazakii | reverse complement strand
TGATGATGATGATGATGATGATGATGAATAAGCCTGATGATCAAAGACAAAAAACAAGTCTTGTTCGCTACTTTGTCGTTCTCATGACTTCATCAGGTATTTTCGAGCGAAGCTATTAGTACTCAATGAATTAGAGATGAACCACTTAGCTTTGCGTTTATTTTCTAAATAACATCAGTATGTACGGTGATGTGAATGTACTGTATGATCTCCTTTTGTTTTGTCGTTCGTTCCACTGTGTATGCAGAGCACAGAGAAAAGCATTCAGCCCAACTCGTCGGTGACCTACAATGGATGGTTGAGGAAATTGGGCGGAAAATTCAAAACTTGGAAAAAGCGTTACTTTGTGCTCGAAGGTACTCAACTATCATACTACACAAGTCCGGATGATCAGAGGGCGTTGGGAAAATTTTCGTTAGAATCCACGCAGATCGAAATTCCGAATGTGACGGATGCCGAATTTGGTGGGGACAACAAAGGATTTGTCTTTATCGTCAAACCTGGTAAGTTTTGTTGTAAACATTAGACGATAAAATTAACTAGTACTACTACCACTTCTCACTCTTTGTACGAGGGTTGGTAATCTAACAGGTACCACAATATATGTGCTTGTTTTATATATTTTACTGTAATACTTGTTTCGAAAGACTGCATTACCTTATGCACTTTCTGTCTGAGTACTATCTTCACATTCAGCTTTTCGAGCTTCGGTCTGATTATTTCATCCCGACCTATACTGCTACCTTGGCGAGGTGGTCAGGCTTGTGTACTGTTTTGATCCGGCGGGCTATGCTGACTAGGAATCCGATCCTTCTAGGTGCAACCTTGTCAGACAGGCCAAAGGGGAACAGTCAGACGAAAAACGGTTACACTCATAGGATTGTATGTCGCACTACTGACCGCGTAAGAGTGCTTAGGTAGTGAGGCACGACCATATGGGCATACAGCAGAACTATTTTCATAGTTGCGGCACTGCTGTCTTCCGTATCAAAAAGAAGGGGATTAGAAAAGGTACCCTCAAACAAAGAGCACTCCGATCGCCCAACGGTTGAGCGTGACCGCCGGTGTATTATCCAACACGGTCGAAAAACACTTGTTATCTCTCAAAAGCTTGATGTAGCTTCGAGTGCACCCACTGCGCTTCAGTGCTCAGAACGAGACATCATTGTCTTATCCACTGCGTCCTTGGGCTAGGCAAGTCCCTCACTGCCAAGTGAGTCAGACTCTTGAGTCATTGGCTCCTGGTGGGGTCCCTCAAGAAAATCCTATATCCTGTTGTCTCGCAGATCAGATTTTTGAGTCAGAGACTCGGGATGGGGTCCCTCAAGTCAACCCCGTTCCGGGGCATAAACGACCTGGAAGTATCAGAAGTTATCGTTCTCTCGACAGTGACATTACTAACCGATCTCGACTTTCTCCCACTGTTTTACCACCTATCCATGTAAATAAATGTAGTAAAGTTTCGGGAAGCATGATGTAAACCGATAAATTTCATTCGGATTAATTACGGTACAATTTTTACAAATGTGTTCACTCATAACTATCAAGGTGCATCCGGTGAAATTGATAAGAACGATGTCACGTTAATCGTCAGTGACTGTACTCACAGTCAATTTCTGATCTTTGTACAATAAGTCTTTCTTCTGCGTTAAGCCATTTTGCACAGAAATACAAAGTTTATCATTTGAAAAGTTTTGATTACTACAATGTTTAATTATTTTTTTTAAAAATACCCAGATTTTAAATTGAGAGATTGTTTACACGAAGGTATGACTGGGAATAAATAGAGAATATGGTAAAGTATATCGATTACACCTAAATATGCAGAATGGTTTATATTACTGCACTGCTTCTAACATATGAAAAGTTTTAATGATTATATATTAGTTCACCGGTTAACCATTTTATTATGTTGTTTTAACCAACATTTGCATGAAACGCTGGAACAAGGCAACCAAAAAACCATTAAAAATAAAATCAGATATCAAACCGAAGCAATCACCCGGTGATCCACTAGGCTTTTAGTGGGCCATGTTTGACCCCAGAACAAATGTTTGCAATGCCAATGCATGCGTTAAAGAGTGTTTCCAGTTATCTTACTCGATAAACGCGTTCTTTTCCAACTAGTCTACTTGTTTAGTGGTTACTGGAAAAATCCCTCATTGCTAAAAAATTAGCCGACCGAGAAAATTAGCAATTTCTCCATCAGACACTGATGACCTCCGTGACTAGTGTCTATAATTGAAATTGTTTTTCACAACCGAATAAACAATGATACACACAGGTGGTTCACATTGAACTGCACAGAACGACAAATTCGCAGATAAATAATACAAAAAATGCCACAACATGTCTTTCTGTAACGCATTCTTTGAAAAAGGATGTTGACAGATGTACAACTTAGAGGTGTGCCAAAAATTGGACAATTGCGTTCGAAGGTATCTTGTTTTTCGAGTGATGTTCACCCGTTCCCAAAACTGACGGTGAAATGCTAACTTGACAGTTTTGGTTGATATTTCACCGGCATAACTTCTCAGAAAATGTCAGCCAGGACCGCGTAGTTTTGTGGGGCGAGTTTAAATGAAAACTTCATGAAAAACTCACAGGTCCTATCCTTATCTTGAAACACGAGATGACAGGTTTTTCTTCCGGAACTATAGATCAGAATGAAACTCGATCATTTTCCTACAGTGCGATTTGTCTGTTCAAATCGCTAATCACAAATCGTTGACCAAAATTTGTTGCTAACAATCTGTTCACAACGATTGATCACTACCATAATTTTCATTTTAAACATAGTTCAATGGTTTAGGAATAACTCAAAACAAATACGAACTGCGGGTTGTCGGGATCGAAATCGACAGACGTACATTGCAAAACAAAAGGATAAAATATTGTACTCTTTTATTAATTCTATACACTGGATTTAGAGGATATATGTTTTGTGACAACCCGAACATTTCTTGCATTCTTACTACTCATCCGTTGAGTTGAAAACCTGTTCGACTGGAACGTCAACAATCCTAGAATTATGCAGTCACTAGCAATGTAATCGCTGTTTTTGTTTAGAGGATGATGAGCGACCTCAGTTCGCAGTGATTGCTTCAATAAACTGTACTGAATAAAGTCTGTAACTGCGCATCGTTATATTAAACGAAACAACGGGACCAGTGCAACGATGAATCGCAAACAAACGTCTGGCGACTGAATAGTTTGTTTCACCTCCGCATTCTTGTTGGCTGATTTACAGCTGGTGTACTAGGTTGGACGACCATAATGAGAAATTGTCGCTAATGCTTATATCATGGTTTTCATTGATGTACTCAACACAGCTGTTTATGCAGTTATTTAAATTTCTGTATCTCGATTGCATAAGTACATATTCGTGTATATAGACCGCACATTACTTACACAACCATCATGCTTTTCTATCAATGATCGTTGTTTTGCACGCGGCTGGTTGATGAAGCCGGATGAAATCTTCTAGGTAGTAGTTACTTGTAGTACGTTGACTTTTTAGTACTGATCAGTATCATGTTGCAAATTCTACAAGCACGATAAAACAATGCACAAATCGGCGATCGCTTGTATTGTACTCAATAAACATATACCTGCCGAGCCATGTTAATTTCGGTGGTTGGAAAATAATCCATACATATGTGATTGACTTGCAAACATCGCATCTGACTAGGATCCATACTCGGAATGTACAGAGGGTTTCTCATAAAGTCTATTACACGCCCCTCTGACATTGATAGTGTTGGCCCTAAGATCCACAGTAAGCTGAATACTATCACCTTAACGGTTACAGGGTATATTTGAACCCATCATACCCTTTGTCTGTTCTGCAACCCTGACTTACACTAATGGCCTATGAATAGCAATGAGTTCAAAATCATTTCATGTCAACTTGTGCAGACTTTGTTGACGGTAGTTACAGAATCGTCACTAGCTGATATTTGACCGACAAAAACACGACTCATCTGTTTGGACACCATTCACTTCCAGTTATCCGTTTACACTGGTCACGTATACGAGCACTTAAGTTGATAGCAATCTGGTGATTCAAAGTGGTTATTCTGAAACCCACACTCTACTCTCAGAGGTTTTGTCCCTAGATGGACCAGTCAGCTGAGAATATCCCGAAAGAGTTACGAAATAATCGCATTCTCGTTGTGACACCTATTC
This sequence comes from Paragonimus skrjabini miyazakii, assembly GCA_014338405.1. Classification (NCBI taxonomy): domain Eukaryota; kingdom Metazoa; phylum Platyhelminthes; class Trematoda; order Plagiorchiida; family Troglotrematidae; genus Paragonimus; species Paragonimus skrjabini miyazakii. Next base: position 171,491 of record JTDE01001025.1, on the reverse strand, counting down.
AATGGATATAACTCACGTGACCCAGTACCGACATAGTTTGGGTGATCAAAACTCACATTTGGCAATTACTTCGCATTGATTTCAGCCAAAGGCCTTAAATGTTTGTGAATTAAATGGCACGGGACGTTCATACTTAAACTAACCGACTGAGTCTTCGTTCGGATTTATCATCGTTGTGATTCAGTCAATCACACTGTACCACGTGACACGTGATGTTTATAAACTGTGGTATTAAACGAACTTGAAATGCTCGACATATCTATGTGTAGGATATTGGTAACACAAAACAGCTCACTTTGAACTCCACATTACTTCTTCAGAATGTCTTCATCAGCTAAGTTTATGTACTCGAATGAGTCAAAATACAAATAGTCTATTTCGATTAGTACTTTTTCTGATATTTAATGCTGTACATCTCACTTGGAGCTGGATATCAATTAACACAATCTTCAAGGTTACTAACCCTTTACGTTAACCTTTAATAGAAATAGTTCACGACGCAGGTTCTCAAACTGATACTCATCTGTACAACTTTTCCGTCCCTGTTTGGACTAGTCAAGTAGAGGAAGTGTGAATAAACGTGGAACTGACATTAACGTGATTATTGATAAAATCACCAAGTTAATTATCTTGCCAATGTCGTGTAGAAAAGCCCCATGCATTATACTTATATCTGGCTTTGGGATCACGCTTGCAAAAACAAGGTAACAATTTCACTTTATAAGACAAATTAGAATAAAAGGGAAGAGAGCAGTAAACTGTCCAAAACAAACCTGGACACCTCCAAAGCTGTGTTGTTTATGTTGGCTTGTACTGTGCGTTGATTGATTGGGTTACAAGCTTTTAGTCAGCATGCTAAACAACTCGCGTTAAGTCTAGCTAAGCTGCACACATTTTCAATCCTTACTAATGACGATTTTTTCTATACTTTCATATAGTGATCCTTTAATTGACAATCTTAACTCAAGATTTCATTATCAGATTTGAAAATGATGGTAGTTATCCGGAAGACAAAACCAAACAGGAAAACTCTCTCTTATTATGAGTAGAGATTTTATCCGCCTCAAGCGATTGATGATCTACTAACGTGACGGTTGCAAGCTCGAATCTAACTTCAACCATTTCCGCCTACTTATTGAAATAAAAAATTAACATAACTACTCAAATGTCGGTTCGAGCGTACTGAGTATCGGAAATTGTTTACAACATCACCAGGAGTTTCCTATTAAACAATATAAATTGAAAATCACCCAAACTTGATCCCAGCCTTTGCATTCAGATAAGCCTTTCGGCTAGCCCACTTCGAAAGGAAGCACTAGACTCGAGTTTCGCTCTCATTAGAGCTCATCAGTAGTGCATATCCTTGTCCGGATCAGAGTTTGCACTCTGACCCTCGTGCTTGTGAGACCGGCGTGTTAACCACAACGTCAGCAACCTCACAATAGGCATGACTGAATAATCAAATCCAAACTAAACTAAGTTGGTTCAATGAAAACAGTAACTTCAACTTAACTGAGATGTCCTGTACTCTTTGTAAATTTCTTCATAATCGAAAATCAATTAAAGTCCCTCTTACATTATCGAATCAGATAACGCATTCTGCTTTAGATCAATTGATTGTTTTGCGATTTTATAGGGTAGACGACACAGATGATTCAGTGGATACAGTTGACTACACACCTGAGAAGGCTGGATGATCTGGACTGTGTCATGATCAAAAGTATATGATCATTTTGCGCCGCAACCATATTCCATACAGTAACAAAACCTTCAATGCTTCATTGAAAGGCCTATAAAAACCAGAATTCGGAGTACAATAACATCCGGTGTTCATTTCGGTAACTTTAGCGTCTATCTTGGTTTCAGGTATCCTGTTTTAACCTGCTCCATGGACATGAGTTTGCTACGCAGATTTTTTATTTTTCGAGAATAGCCTCTGTTTTCATTTTGTACAGCATGTACATTACAAGGCGACACAACTATATACTCCATCCCTTATGATCGGCTGGAACTGGATAGTTTTATGAAACTACCCACTATTATAACTTAAGTTGAATTCAGTACTCTCCGACTAAGAGATTCACGATATCAGTAGTGAAGGTTTGGGGATTTAGGTTATTTCAAAATTGAACACCACCCACACTCGATCCCAGCCTTTGCATTCAGATAAGCCTATCGGCTAACCCACTTCGAAAGGAAGCACTAGACTCGAGTTTCGCTCTCATTAGAGCTCATCAGTATTGCATATCCTTGTCCGGATCAGAGTTTGCACTCTGACCCTCGTGCTTGTGAGACCGGCGTGGTAACCACAACACCAGCAACCTCACAATAGGCATGACCGAATAATCAAATTCAAACGCTCAACCACAACCTTTTATGAATAGTGTTCAGCTTGCCCGATCATTTCGAAAGGAGAATGAACAGAATCACTCTGTTCTATGCAATCGATAACCCCGTGATCAGGACATCTCAGTTAGGTTGAATTTACTGTTTTCATTGAACCAACTTAGTTTAGTTTGAATTTGATTATTTGGTCATGCCTATTGTGAGGTTGCTGGCGTGGTGGTTAACATGCTAGTCTCACAAGTACGAGGGTCAGAGTACAAACTCCGATCCGGACAAGGATATGCAATACTGATGAACTCTAATAAGAACGAAACTCGAGTCTAGTGCTTCCTTTCGAAGTGGGCTAGCCGAAAGGCTTATGTGAATGCAAAGGCCGCGATCAAGTGTGAGTGGTGTTCAATTTTGAAATAGCTTAATTTAAACGAATGAAAACTTTCGGCAACTTTAAGGAAGCTGAAATAGTGCTTAATAGTACACAGCATTATTCCATCACAAAGAGCTCGAAGTCCTGAATTAAAAAAATAATTTGTTGTACTTATTTATCTAGGTTCGAATAGATGATGAAGTTGCCGAAGTTCGTTCAACTCATAAAGTTAACTTTTTCACTTGCAGCCCTTCCCATTTGCTACCTGGGCTCTTGGTATGAGGATGCTACTCAGAAAATGTCTGTTGGCTTTATACACGTCATATGGGCATTGGTGACATTTCACCTCTGAGTTTGCTCTCAGTGCCTTCAGCCGCGTAGGCTTGATTTTATTGATCGCTCAATTGGTTAGTGCATTGCAGAATACAAACAGTGGGTGTCAGTCGAACAGCTGCACGCTCAAAGGTCGAATCATGTGACTACGGTGATCACGTGTCACAACACGGCAAAGGCGCACTCCAAGTTGTATCGCTAATGTCTCTCTTGCCTACACATGAATTTGTTCAGTCGCTTGTGAACCCACGTAAAACGAAATTGAATTACCTGTGAATATTTGGTCATTCTCCGGATCCAGAGCGTTGTGAAGCTTACAGGCTGACTGTCCGACTTCGGCCAAATTCGGGAAAGAACCTCGGCCCAACTTCATCAGAAAAGATAACCGACATTAAATAGATAGTTCTTGTTATCCGCTTTCTCGTGTAACTATTTCATAAATGAGGCGTATGATTATCCCCTTCAGAAGCTGCATAGCAGCTCTGTTAGTGCATCTATTAAATAACACAATTCCTTCATGCACTATGGCCAGCGTGTTTCCTAAAGAACTACTAGACTCGAACCTCGCTTTTGTTAGAGTCCGTCAGTAACGCACATCCATGACTGGACTACCCAGGCACAAAACAAGTTCATATCAACAGAAAAAAACCTTCTGACCGCAGAATTGAACAGCGTACATCGTTTTAAAGTGGTGCAGATGGCCAAGCTGATTTCGGATTCGAAACGATACCAACCAACTAGGCATCAAGTATTCAATTAAAGTAAGCTATTGATGACGCTTACATGACAGGTTCAGGCAAATTGGTACAGATTGGGTAAGTCATACTGCAACAGTGTTCATCAAGACGGCAAGAGGATATACAGCAAGATGCAAACATTTCAACTATTCTCACTAGTGGTTTATGAGAAACCTACTGTTTGAGACATGAAAACAAAACAACGAAAATAGCAAACGTCACACGGGTCCATATCACGGTGGGGATGATTTCAGTTTCATGACAACGAGGCTGTTTGTATCGACGTCTGCTTACAAAGAAACGTTGTGACGCACGATTTGGAACGCTTTGAAAAACCTCAACATCTTTGGATTGCGATTTTCTGATACTACCACAGGCGAAGTAGCGTTGTCAACCACATGACTTGTTGTGATTAAGAGTTTCGCGAGCGGAAACGCCGGATTTGTGAGCAAGTGTTCAAATGCTGATTGTCGTGTACTTGTTGCCTACACTAACCACTCTGGTGTGTACTTCGGAATTCTCCATCGGCATGTTCTGCCAATATATGCGTTATTGAAACTGCAGGCGAGTTGGTAAATGACATGACAATGTGGAAAGTAATCCTACTAGTGAACAGTTACAAACTAAATTCCGCTAGGGGATACGTGTGCTCTGTAACGGAACTTCACTTTCGGCTTAAATCCATAATGTTGTAGTCTTTACTATGAAAACACGTTTCTGGGACTATACTGAGACTTGGTTTCCACGGAATAGCAATCTTATCTTGCATCGCTAACGTACTAAGAATTAGATCACGTGATTGGGTAGTTCAGCCATCAGGATCTTTACTTCAACAACTAATCGTTAATCATGGCAAAAGTGATTATGGCGTTTGGGACGTTGCAGATAATCACACAAAATGTTTAAGTCTCACAGGAAGAGTTTACAAGCAGGCAGAAACGGAACGAAAGACATTGAGGTTAACCAAAGTTACTTAGAACTACACCCGAAATATTTAACTGACAAAATGGACTGACTACTCTTAGAAAATTCATCCGCTGTACAAGCTGTAGTGGTTTCAGTAGTCTAGAACCTTTGTAGGCGTTTGAGAAACAGTGTTCAGTGGCAGTAAAGGTCACCTATTAGATACACTCCATCTTTGCGTCCCAACTGCTTTGCAGAATAAACCCAGCTAAGTCATACCCGATGGTGAGTTATCAAAACCTGGTCATTTGTGTGACGTACTTCCGATCTTGTGAGTGGTATAGAAAGTGGTTATAAACTGGTAAAATAACCACTCGGCGAAGGCCCGGGAAAAAGTGCAGTGATTTATGCGGTTGCTATACATTGAGGTTACTACGGTATGCTGACTACGTAAAAGGTCTATTCAGATTCGTTACCTTTACTCCATCGAGGATTATATGATACTATATACATTCCTGTGTGTTCGACATTTCGGGAATTTCCCTTTATGCAGCATAGTGATGAACAAAACTCAGTGGGATGGTTCAGTATATCAAACCAAATTAAACACATGCGGTGATGGAACTTTAACGTTCCGATAAACAAATCAGAAGTCACCGGGCTCCAAAGAAGAGCAGACAATGTCAAAAGCTACTCCTCATTCTACTGATGTCTAGATTGCATAAAGTAAAACGTAAGATGTTGAGTAATTGAGAATCTTTTATGTAAGTCTAGCAGTTTCTCACTATAGACAGAGTAATCAAATGTGGTTCGTCATGTTATGCTCTTAGTTTAGTTTTTAAATTTAATTGAGCTATGCTTTTCTCCAAGTGTTATCTGTGTGCATGTGTATCCAACGTCCATAAAGGAGTGTTTTGACAAATTGGTATTATATATGCCAGGAAATTGACCCTTTTCATATTCTGAGTATCGTTTACCTACCAGTTTTACATCTGTCTTACACCTGGCTCATATTGATCATATAATTTACCAACGGTTTAGGTATACAAATATATTCGATGATGACTTCTTTTACTTGTCACAAATGCATTTTCTGGCTTGAACGGAGATCAGATTGCTTATTCCGTTTTTGCGTTCAATGCAAGATCTGACTCTAATGTCAAACGTGGGAATGCAAAGACAACTGTTTCAAAAAATTGTTGCCTAGACTTGAAACTAGTTTGCTGAATTTCTTCTAACGGTTAGTTGAACAGTTAGGTTATGATACGGTACTGTGCACTAGATCTTCAACGAAAATCATCGAATGCAACTTGAAATCTGCGAAGCTTTTACCCCTTGCAGTACTGAATCGCGTGAGTTACGGGACGCCCAAAATGTGAGGAAAACAGTGGACTAAAACGAATTGATATGAAGTAATCATGTTGCCCACGAATATCCTTCTAACAGTCGATGTTTCGGCTGCTTATGTAGACTTTACCGATCCCGGCAAATTGTCTCCGGTTTATTTGTGAGCAGTTAACCCAGTCTGGTGTATAACTTAACATGAAATCTTCTTCGAGTTCCCTATACAAACTGTTACACAACATTCCGTTTTTACAACTTCGTCTATATTGGCTTGACTGAAATAAAAATACGACGTGTTTAAAAAACTCGATATTCTCCCGCCACTGAAAGAGTAGTTCAGAACTTATATGCTCTTATATTCGGTGACTTCTCTCTAGGAAAATAATTCAACTGATCATTAGATTTTTTCTGTTGCTTGAACCTGATCCAAATGAGATCACATAGGTCGGATTCTTCGAAATATCTGTGAAATTGCGCAGCTGGTTACTCCTATTATCTTCCAAAGATAACAGCAACGTCTTCAACCAGTGGATTCCAGCGGTTAACAAGCAAAATGCAAAAAGAGTGTTGCAGTTTTGTTTTTCGAAGCCGTTTCACATTGTCTCTTGTCGCATTTTAAACCTCATTAAAATTGGACTAGATGTAAGTAAAACCACACCTATTGTGTACATTACAGTTGTGTAGTTTTGTTGATTCTAGTGACTCACACGATAGGCAAAAACAAACACCGAAAAGACCAGGATCTCCATACCACAACAGTCATGTTGATAAATACTGAAGCTGATTATTGTCATGTTTTGAAGAGTATCACATAATTCTACCACCCACAGAGTCTCTACTAGTGAACACTGTGGAATGTGGTTTGCCTCACTTCTCTCGACATAAATTCAAAAGGTGTGCGAAAACACATTTTATCTCTTGTTGAGTACTAACTAAAACGAGAAGTATTTAAGTAAACGATTACTCTCTTTCTCTGTTCAGCAAGTTTTAGCTGAGGAAGTTTGATTCTGCCTTATCAAGAGTTTATTCGCAAAACCTTACGATAAACAGACTGGTCAACAGAGTGTTTGCAAGATGGGATGTAGTGGTTACTGCAATCTATCATAAAATAGTACCAACAGTTACATATTATGGATTACCTTTAAAATCATGTTAAACGTTGTGTTTGTTAGAGTATATGTTCAAATTCATATAATAGAGTAGATGTGTTGCTATTCTTAACATCCATATCTGTCAACTAAAAGCATTACGTGTTGAACCGTCTATGATTACGATAACTACTTTAGGTATACTTAAACTGAAGAGCCTATAGCATCATAGGTGGTCGAGACAGTGAGTCATGAATGTTTTAGTTAACTCACTTGTAATAAAAGTTATGTTGACTCTGAAAAATAAATGTTATCTCGTTCACATCGAAAAACTAAGATGGAAAGATAGAGTGCAAACATCAATTCGTCTGAGGATGACCTTCGTTGTAAATTGAAGTCACATGCTGAAACTAAATCTCACTCTTGACTAATCGAACCTTAGCGACGGTTGTAAAACCATCATCGTACATGGTGAATAATTATCGGTCAATTGAAGACTGGTAAAAGTTTTACTTTATCAAGAAGTACGGGACACCATGTGGGTATCGTAGGCTTGAAGCACTTCAGGCTATCAGTTTATTTTAATCACGCTAGTAATACCTTTTCCATAAAGATGTTTGTATGTTTGACCTCTAATAATGCCGACTGTTCAGCACAGCGTGAGGAGGTCTTTGTTTTGGCATGATCTAGACCCAACATATTTGTTGGGTCCTCGAATCTTGGCTTCACATGACCGTTGTTGTTAACCCATGTTGATAATATCTAGTGTTTAATCATGTGCTCACCCACTTGCATCGAAACGAGGTAAGTTTTACCTGAAAAAAACCTTTGGTACCGAATTACTCGTGTAGTCAGCTGCGGTAAACTCAACTAGATAAACAAGAGTATATGAAATGATGATCCATAATTTGGTATTCGAGAAACTGCATCGCAAAGTAACAAATACCTACATCAAAACATTTTCCAAATCGCTTTTTGATTCCACACTTTGATAATTTTCATTTTTATTGGTATTCGAACTGAAAAACACCGATTAAAGAATGTTTCATGGCATGTATTGGTTGGTACACCATATGCTCGTCTAGAATGACACAAGATGGTTACTCAACGAATACTAGCTAACTTTTTCTCATATGTAGCTAAATTTCTGTTGAAATCCCCCTCAATATGAAATCAGTCAATAATTTCCACAATAACCTAGATGATTAATGTGATAAAATGTCTCTCTGTATTTTACATAAAAGATTATCATTCGCCACAATATTGTTTGTGTCACATCGGATTCTTATCCTTGTGGTTGACCTGCAACAACCGTTACCATATCAGTCAAAATAAATTTTGTACATTTATTATTTTAGAAAGCGTGTACCTGAAGGCTTCCGTAGTTATGGTAACGCTGGCCCAACTTAGGTAACTTGCACAACTGGCTAACTGCATCAAGATAATCAATAGACAAGCAAAATTACTTTTTATCAGGAACAGTGGTAGTTTGAAATATAACCAAACAATTTATCCAACCGTTACTTAGACGCGACCAACTTTGAGTTTGAACTGAATATGATACAGGAATGATTACAACTTTTAAATTCCTACAGAATTACCAGGTGGACTTTTTGGAGAGAAACATTGTACTAGATTATTTACCTTGTCAGTGCTTATCAATAGCGCGCACCTTTGCCATGGTGAAAAGTTGGATTCTAGCAACGCTTTCAAGTAAAAATCATTTTGAACAGAAAATCACTAATCTCATATTTCATACGACTGACTTATGCCTGTTCACAGTCTGTTGTGAGTAATTTTAAGATTGCCTGATAGTCTAGAAAAGAAGCAGTAATCTTCCTGTGAACTACAATGAATGATCTCATGATTACTACTTTCCCTGGATTTGAAGTGACAGAAATCCGTGACCTTACCAATCACTATCGGTATATATTAGTTGGTATTGTAGCATGCATGCCGGCTGTTTCTCCTCGGGTTGTCCGTTACACTAACAGACCAACTTTGGGGCAATGTGGAGACACCAAGGGACAGCGTTCTTCCGAAGTAGTGGGTTCCAGCAACAATCCTGAAAAAGGAATCAACAAGAACAAGCATGAGCCAAAGGCCCAGTAAGCCATGCACACGACTTACATAAACGTTAACTAAAACGGTGCCGACAACACAACAGCACGCTCCGTCACCGATTCAAATTCAACTAGTGCGCGCCTGCTGGTTTTGGTCGCACATTACAGTATATACCAATACTAGACTTCGATAGTAGTAAGGCGGCTGGTTTATATAAACTGAACATCACTCACATCCTTCACATTCTCGTAGAGGCAGCGAGAAGTAGTTAACACGAATGTCTCACGAAAGTATGGTCAGGGTTCAGTTCTTGTCAATGAAAAGAACATCTACTACTGACGATTCCTGAAACGTGCAGAATTTGCGTCTAGTGCCGAGAGGTTCATGAGAATGGAAAAAACTGTAATCATTTGTGATCAATGTTCAATCATTATTAACCAAAATTCCCCATAACTTATTAGTAACTTTGAACATTTCGTTTCAATGGGTGGGCATATTTGGTTCTGTCTAAATTCCATTCACTTTTATATGGTAATAATTCTGTAACTACTATGCATTCCGATGTCGAAACCGTGGAACCAAAACATCAAAAGCTACAATGACATTTGTTTTGTGAAATAAACTATTCATATGATGGCCTAAGTATTTACTTTCAAGGACAGCTGCGAGATAAACTTCAGGAAGAATGTACATTCAATCTTCTTCAACTTCTGTTAATTTCCATCTAGTTACCAAGTATAGACTTGTGGAGAGAATTGTGACCTCTGTTATTCCGGCAAAACCGTACAATCCAATAATCAGTACGGACTAAACAATTTGACCAAATTACAAACTTCACTCACAAATGAAAAAACGGAAAACAAAATAAAATGTTGTGTTTGTTTTAGGTTAATCTGTAGGAGGGTCTGCTCAAAACATTGAGGTGATCTAGAGTGTCCGATTAGGCGAAACTTAGAATAATCGATTTTGCTGTTCATTCTTTGTCTCAGAAAGAACTAAATTTTACATCTAGGATAATTGATTTCTTTTGTTAATTAACCTCTAAAAATAGGGGCTCTAGGTAAATTGTTTTGATGCAAGAGAAAAAGTTAGACTTAATTGTACAAGTATATGCAATATGAATTGCAAACAAATTAAATCGAGTCGTTGGTATGCTTACTTACAACAACAGTAGCTATGTAAAGTCAAATGGATACCACCGAACCCAAGGATGACCTTTCTTTCCCACTATCAGCTAAGGATAGTGCTTTCCATTTAAGCAACTGATTTTCATATGTGGGAGACATTCTGAAACATATAAACAAATGACCGTAACGCTTGCTTTTGCGGATGGCCTTTGTAGCACAAGATGACAGTCTGTTTATCTTAACTGGTGCCACTGTAGACTGTCCACGATCAGATTGTGTGTTTTCGAAGGGGAAGTGTTAATCCATTCGTTTATTCAACCGCGTCAGTCAATACACAAGAACAAGCAAATCACGGATTGATAGAATTTGTCCTTTCAGATGAGATATTTGCTTTAAAGGCGGTAGTCGTGTTTTTATAATAAGCTAGATATGTGATAGATTTTCCATAAATGTTTGTTTGAGACATTTGCAATTTCAGGAATAAACTTATTAACATGATGGTCTACTTGTTCATATTTAGCGAAATCTTTTGCGACTATTTTGCGATTTGTAGGTAATTTTGTTAAACTCCTAAAAATTAAATCCACACAGCCGAAATTTACCAAAAATAACCATCCTACTAGATCCGAGAACTTTAGCTTCGTCGTAAAAAGAAGAAAATGTTTTCGCTAACTAAAACGGCAACAAAGTAGAAATACTACCGCCAGTTACTCCAGTGCAATGTTAACGAATATGTAAACTTTGTATTCCACTGCCAGATTTGTTTGCCTTCAGCAGACAGTTGCTGGATCAGACAGCAATCAGAGATGAGATTTACTCAACGGTAAAAAGTGCCTGACTATAAAGATAAACTGCTTTTTGAAATGTGTTTTCTCGATTAGATAGCCGACTTTGCCCTCGATAGGTAAATTACGATTTTCTCCCTAAAGCAACCTGATGCACTGCATATTATTAGACAACTTGCAAATATGCACGGCTTATTCGTTATAATCTATACTGAATGGTCCCCGGCTCCCAAATTTAGGGATACTGAACTTAAGCATACGTTAAGCGGTAGAACTTAAGTGCCCATTGTGTCAACAATATGATATGTCCGCCCCGCAGACATTTCGTTGGTGATGATAACAAGGTAAAATATTGTGTTTTGCTGCTCGACTACCTGTCAACTATCGTGAGTCTCTTTCAAAATTGAACACCACCCACAATCGATTGCGGCCTTTGCGTTCAGATAAGCCTTTCGGATAACCCACTTCGAAAAGAAGCACTAGACTCGAGTTTCGCTCTTATTAGAGCTCATCAGTATTGCATAGCCTTGTCCGGATCAGAGTTTGCACTCTGACCCTCGTGCTTTTGAGACCGGCGTGTTAACCACAACGCAAGCAACCTCACAATAGGCATGACCGAATAATCAAATCCAAACGCTCAACCACAACCTTGTATGTATGTATGTATGGATTATTCGGTCATACCTGTTGTGAGGTTACTAACGTTGTGGTTAACACGATAGTCTCACAAGCACGAGGGTCAGAGTGTAACCTCCGATCCGAACAAGGATATGCAATACTGATGAGCTCTAGTAAGAACGAAACTCGAGTCTAGTGCTTCCTTTCGAAGTGGGTTAGCCGAAAGGCTTACCTGAATGCAAAGGCTGGGATCGAGTGTGGGTGGTGTTCAATTTTGAAATAACCTAAATCCCCAAACCTTCACTACTGATATCGTGAGTCTCTCAGTCGGAGAGTACTGAATTCAACTTAGGTTATGATAGTGGGTAGTTTCATAAAATTATCGAGTTCCAGCTGATCATAAGGGATGGGGTATATAGTTTTGTCGCCTTGTTATGTACATGCTGTACAGAATGAAAACAGAGGCTATTCTCGAAAAATAAAAAATCTGCGTAGCAAACTCATGTCCATGGAGCAGATCAAAACAGGATAGCTGAAACCAAGATAGACGCTAAAGTTACCGAAATGAACACCGGATGTTATTGTATTCCGAATTCTGGTGTTTATAGGCCTTTCAATGAAGCATTGAAGTTTTTGCTACTGTATGGAATATGGTTGCGGCGCGAAATGATCATATACCTTTGATCATGACACAGCCCAGATCATCCAGCCTTCTCAGGTGTGTAGTCAACTGTATCCATTAAATCATCTATAATGTCTGTCCTATAAAATCGCGAAACAATCGATTGATATGAAGCAGAATGCATTGTCTGATTCGATAATGTAAAAGGGACTTTAATTGATTTTCGATTATGAAGAAATTTACGGAGAGTACATAATGAAATGGAACTTAATCAGACGTTGCAGTAAGAATTGTCTGAATCTGTTAATCCACCTCAATTAAAAAGCCAAGCCACAGAATACCTGCCTAAGTTAATCGTTATGGACGTGCAATACTAGTCACACAAGAGTTATTCCGTGCATAGGGAATCATAACACAGTTTCTGTTGTGTTAAGTCGCGATACAGGACAGGCGGGTTTAAATACCAAGTAAAAACTTTGTAAAAATACATCATAAAAATCGTGCACATTGATTAATTTTTCAGCAAGGCTTTACAATTGTATGCCGTTATGCAAGGCTGACTTTTTCAATAAAAAGTTCAATGCCAAACGTTTTTTAGAGTGACTTATTTTTGGTCACTTGGACTATGGTGGTTGCCATGAGAGTCCGCTTATGAGCTGTTCGTTCTTATTACATCAGTCACTAGCGTAGCCACGTACTACTTTCTGTTAAAACACTGCTTGTTTCCGATAATCTGCTTGTATACCGAAAACATGTTCAGTAATTGGTGGTATTGTCTGTTTACGTTCTGTGTTCTGGCTCAAAAGTAGTCGTTTAACGATATTACTGATCGATGTTGGAATGTAATCTTTGACACAGTTACCAGATTGTTTTTCTCATTCTGCCTGAGCACACTTTAAACCGACACTTGAGAATTCAAGATATACTATATTTTGACAGATGGAAGTAGCTCAAGTGAACTGAAGGAGTTAGTATTACTTTGTTGATGATTGTTCGACTTCACTATTCTAATGTAATTGTATCGTGCTTTTAAAACTGTCCCCTCTGATTGACAAAAAAAAACCGGTTGGAGCAGATTACTGGATTTTCTAGCAATGTGTATTCACAGCCACCATGAAATAATCATTGTTTCATATTGTTCCATCGCTTCAAGTATTCTAGTAACCTTAAAACTAACTAACTATATCATCAATACGTGGTTTTCCTCGTTAAAATTGTACATTATGAACTCCATACCTATCATTATCGCAGAACACAGAAGTGGGCACCGTATTCCATCCACTAGTTTCTCTGTCCTGCGTACTACTAACAATCTGGTCAAAATGTCAGTTTGCTCGTGTTACGACCACCTTACAGACATTTCGCGCAGGTTAGCTCAATTTGTATGCTATTCAGATTAATTTTGTAGCTAATTTGTAGACAGCAAGTCCCGTAACCCATCCCAAGCAAATATTCTGCAACAAAATGTTCGAAACAAAGCAAAACCATAGTAACTGACACTGTTCGACTAGGAGATTTGGATAAAATTAACCTTCGGATTTGCTGATGTGGTTTGTTAGCCAATCAACGGGAGTAGGAAGCTCTAATTTCGTTATGAAAGCTGTGTAATTTTGTGAATTTGTTTTGTGGGCTTGCTTGGTACAATTTTCCATACTTATAAATCAAACCTTTTGTATGGTTTACCTACCTGCCTATTTTTCTGTGACGATAAACGTTATTTTTGGACATTAATAAAGATTTTGACGTTTGCAAATCTACTAGTCTGATTCAGTCAATCAATACTTTACTGGGTAATTTGGTCAACATCATCTTCTGTTTTGGTTAACTGAATCACAGTTTTTTATGAGGTGCTTCCCTAGAAAGCTATACGGGCATCAATAACAGACGCTTGATATAACGGGTGAAAGAGCATCCCCAACCTGACGCAATAATGTCAATTCATTGTAAACTCCAGTTTCCTCGAAAGACTGTCACATCTACTCAACATATTTTAAGGTGAATTTGATCTCAGTCTTTGTGTTTGTGTGACGTCATCGTAATTCATAACGCGTGAATTTTGTCAGGCACATGATGTCCGAAGTAGAACAGTAGTTATTGTGATCATTCATATCGTGTGTCGTCTATGCAAATTCCGAAAACCGCCTGTTTTGTCTTAAATTGATAACTATCTCGTATTAAACAGTAACACTCTCTAAGGTTCACAACTACGAAATTTGTAACACACGTCAACAAAGCCGCCACTGTTTAGTACTGTTTCAGTATTGTTGCGGTCTTTTCAACGCATATACTAATATTAAACAAAATCACAGATTGCTTTTACTTCGAGCTTGCAACATCTAGCTATAAACAACTTTTCGAGTTGTTCAACAAACCACCTGTTATCGCAAGATTCTGACACTGTAGAACTAACAGCACGCTAAATCTTTGGTTAGACTTTAAACAGTCTGAAAGCACCAAAGCCTCCTACAACATGGGGAACGTCACAAATAGAGACACCTTTGTCGATGGTCGATGGTTACACTTCTGATGGGATCGGTGTTGTTTGAAACGAGTTTCAATTCAGTAGAGATATTCTAAACGTTGACGCTAACTTGGTTAACTTTGGTAGGTGTGGTGTCGAAGAGGCTGACTTTCTTGGGGACTATCTTCTTAATACTGTCTTAGATGGTTGCATTTGTCGCAAGTAAAAACATTATTGACTTCCTATTGCACTGGCGTCCCTAGGTAGTTTTATTTGATATATTGGTTTACGTGAATAGTTTTTAAAAATTCTATCAGGTCACTTTTGAGACGACTGGCTGAAAAAAGATAACTTCGTGATATTCTCACCACGTCCACATAGTATGATATAAATACTGATTAGATGAAACATAATAAACCAACAGGATACCAGTCAACGTCCTGTACCAGTTACTCATCTTTAAGTTCAATGAAAACTGATTGAACATTGCTTAGTACTCATACATAGCGGTTGAGAGACGCTATCTGTCAATTGCGTCACCCCCAGTGACAGAGCTCTCGGTTGGAGCTAATGTGACAAACTTGAGTAAAATAACTAGATTTTCCTGGTAAAATCAAATAGTTGCATCCACTCACATTCACATCTATTCCGAGGCCGACCACTTGTTGGTAGAACTTACGCATACATAAATTTTGCTGTTTATGTCAGCTACTAGCCAAAAAGCTTGTTCCACGTCGACTCTATTTGTCTGACTTAGGGGGAGCAGGTGTGCTGTTTATCAACCAGGGAAATCGATTGTCAGTAGCGCGTAGTCAAACTAGGCTAATTTACATATGTCCACATGTATGTGAGCTCGGAAATAACATCAGGTCATTTGTTGTTTTTGGTTACCTTCCCTGTGCACTTTGATTGTATGTGCATTCCATAGTATATTTGCTTCGGCCAATCGAAATACCAGAGTAGAAGTTAATCAGGAATTTCATCAATCTTTTGTTGTGCTTTAAATCTGGAGCAATGTTTCACTTTTATTGCTTGGATTTGGTCAACATAGGTCTGCATATGTCACAAAGATCTTTGTGGAGTAGTATCAGTAATGAGGTAATCTCCGATAGTTACTGAAAATTTTTCTAACACAGTGTGATGTGCGTTATTTCATACATAGATGTATGGATACAACAATATTGATGAATAATATATGACATGGCTCTCTCTCTCCAGGGAGAATGGACTACTGCGCCAATCAGAGTCTCCCACAGCGTTTTTTTCTAAATAACTCCACAGTTTAATCCTGAAATGCTAACTCACATTGCTGTTTCTCTAGCTACGGATTCTATCGCATTTTGGATACCAAAAAATGTGCTCATGTTGATAGACTGCTTCTCTTGCTTTGATCTATTGATCTGTCTTATTGACTAAATGTTACTTTCATCTATACTCATTTCCAGTTTTTATGTGAAGCCTCTTAGGCGTAATCTGGTCGGAAATCAACAATTGTTTCAATACTAAAGTCCCTATACATGTCTTTCAAACTCAGATCACTCACCGTACAATTTTGTTTGTGTAGAGTTATATGTGAAAGAAAACTGCTTCATTGAAAAATATTCTTGATAAGTATTTGATTCTATGAGTTCATGTTTAGTACTCATATTTGATTAAATTCACTCAAATGTTGTCGTTATTATTTTTGGAATTGTCAGCTCTAGTTTCTATTTAACGTCTTGTCATGCAAGTAGCTCGATGCGTTGTAATTTTAGTGTTCTTAGGAAACATGATGTTGTCATTGCATTGTTACCTTACCGAAGCATCCGACAAGTGTGTTGTTTTGACAAATAAACTGCTAGAGATATCGTCATTTGAAAAATTTGGTGATCATCACGTATCTCGACGGATACATTAAATTATTCATTTGTTTATTTGTTCATAATATTTGTATTGTTTTTGTTTTTCGTCAGTTCGAATTGTTTGCATACGCGCGCTACTAATATATCGTATCTAAAAGTTGGTTTACTACACTTTACTGGATTTGAGGGAGTGGCCCTTTTATTGCTTTCATACTTAACGCTTATCAATTAGAACCGGCCAAAATTTGTGAGAAATAAACACAAAATCATACCTCTGTGAACTGACAGTTTTAAACGACCGCCTCAAATGCGTTTCACAAATTTTAATAACCTCTACATATAAACACAACTAATGCATTAGCTGAAACATTGGTTGTGTTGTGACCGCAAAAGACGCTTGGCCTGAGAATTCGTTTATTGCGCAAACGCCCGTATAGGTCATGTCAAAAATCAAACCACAAACGCGTACACTAATTTGCGCGTTAGACATGCATTCATACACGTCATTGTCATTCGCCTTGGTGGAACTTCTACCATAGCGCGTACACACTATTTCGGTAGTCTCTTTTTGTCCTACGTCTTCCTGGCGTTCGCAGCCTACCCTTTTGTTCCTGAATATATCCTTTGGGTAACATACTACTTATGAGTAGTATACTACTCACAACGAAACTGCCTATCATACAACAGTTGTACCTCGCGTGCTTCTATTTTACCGGATGTCTTAATTTCTAAAGTGGTCACATGGTTGAGGTCAATAAAAACGGTATGAAAAAAATATTGGCCGGACAAATTAGAAAGAGTAGTTTAGTTTACACACGCATCTGAACAGTAATAGCCGGTAATTATTTCCAGATAAGGTTAATTTGAAACCCACAATTCATTGAAAGGTAGTAAAATATTCAACTATACGAGCTTATCTAATCCGCAGCCATTGGCTCATGAAACCTGAGAACAGGTAAGTAACCCAGTGTTTGGGAAGTAACAAATAAGATACAGATGTTTGTGTCAAATTGTGACCACATGTAGTAGATGTGTTCATTGTGGTATAGGGCTACTGTGTATAAGTTTCGGCCGTAATCAACGGCGGTCAAATGATTTACCAAACACGTAATAATTTTCGTTTTAGATTCTCAGTCATGATATTATTTCCATTTGTGTGTACAAAGAGGATCCTGATACACAATTAAGGCACACAAAAACGATCAGTAATATGATACAGGGCCTGTGGACTAAATTAATATGAACTGACTACGGGCAAATGGTTTAAGTGACATGGTTATAGCTGAAGAAAAAACAGATTCGTTAACCGAATTGCTGCTGCACTTGACAATCAAAAATGCAGCCGGTATAATTATTGAATAGTGGAAGGCATAAAATGAGTTTCGGTTCTTATTGAATTGGCAATAGTTTTACCGATTGACGTGTATTCCATTTAATGTTGAAAGTTTGGTTCTGATACTGTCAAGTGAAATAGGATTGATGTCCATTAGATATTGTTATTCCTACCGCTGAAGTTTCAGAAATCTGCACATAGTCAATGACTTCCAAACAAGCAATCACAGTTCCTAACGGAAGATTAGCGTATATCGTCGTCATTTTTTCAAAAATCACCAGTTTTCGTGATTCATATGCAATTTACCAAAAATTGCGCAGTGGAACATTTTCCGCATAGGCAAGACATCAGAATACAACAGTTAGTGAACAGATCCACCGTGTGTTTCCTTGATATGTCTAGTTTCACAAGTGACCCCTGTTTTCCGCTTTATAATCTCCTGTTCTGTAGTACGCACTTGATAATATGCAGAGAAATTTGCCAGGCCGTAAATCGTGCGCATTGACGTTTTTGACTGCTCTACTACAATTTTATACTGTCGAGTTCATAGTCAAGTGCTGATGATTCGACAGATCCCTCGTGTACCGACCCCTCTAAGATCGCTAACCACTGACAAAGCTGTGTTTTGAACTGAATATATCAAAACTACTTGGACATACTTACTGTTTTTAAACTCAGAACTTTATGTGTAGATTTCAAAACAAAACGCTCCTAAACAAACACACAACCAGTATTTCGAAACACTCGCAAAAACGTAATATGTCATGGATAAACAGAAGTGTATTGTTCTGATATATAATTGCCAATTTCAATTACATACCTTGTACACAGCCTTCCTTTCCACTAACCGTTAAGCAAACGAACGGACTGAAAACATTAAGACATGGTTGACTGTGAACGAAACCTTAAATCTTGCGGTTTTTTGTCCAACTGGGCTACTTAATTTAAGTGAAATCTACAACAATCAATGGTCGAAACATGACTGCCTCATTAAGCGAACCGTTTAATTGAATTCCTTGACATAAGATAAAAAAAAGCATCACTGATACAGTGCATAAAAGATCATCGAATTTTGTGAGATGTTGACCAGGCTTCTAGTCACAAAGTTTTGCTTGAGACAGATAACTTCATTTATGACAAACCATACCTAAAACTAGTCAGAAAATGCAAAAACTGGTGAGCGATTTTTGAAAACAACATACTGAGTCAATAGTAAAAGTGATTAATAAGTGTACGCTCCTCGATGTATACCCTCAAACCTACACTGCGCGACAGGTTTTGTCTCTGTACTGACTCATCAAGTAGGGATAGCCCAAATGAGGATGCCGGATGGTTTGTGTGTTAACATCAAGAGGCATTACAAACACCATTCCAAGCTTTTGCCGACGAAGTCAGTGCAAACTGGAAATCCGAGGTGGACTGTGTTCACCCACATTGACGTGGTGAAGACAAGCTATTACTCAATCAAGTATGTAGTCCTTTTTTTCAAAAGCTAACAGACCTTCCGTTCATGCCGTCTTCCGAAAACTTCAACCCCCTACCAACAAATATTCATTCATATTTGCAAGTGTTCCTCCTCTTGATGAAAAGTTTTTATATTTCAGCATAATTTTATGGTGATGGTGCCCACGGATTTTCTCCGAGTTTCAAGCAATGATTCATGCTGATCGACCCATATGTTTGACCATTTTACATAAAAACCACAATCGACAGGTGTGAGAGAAGCATATGTAACGAGCAGGATGAAGATCAACTCCTCATCTAAGTAGCAAATGACAAGCGATGTGTCTTGAGTGTTCTCTTAACTCAGGTCAATAGAACAACCAGCTATCATATACATTCCAACGTAATTACTCTACACTTCAGCACCCGTCCAATGTAAAGTGATAGTTCTATCACTTAAGTGGATACTTTATGCGTGAATGTAACTACACCAATTTTTCAAAAGTTATACAGTATATCAGTGTGTAGCCTGTCAATTAATCTTGAGGTCACTTGCAGTCTCTATATCTCCTATCGCTGAAAAACACTCAATAGCCGAGTTGAAATGGAGCGGCCATGTCTTCATATGACCGGTTTATGTATGAATTTCCTTGTCGTGGTCGCTTGATCGTGCGATATGAAGTGAGCATTACAACCAGCGGGTGATAGGTATTTTGTTCTGTGCAGAAATCTGGTAATATCTTCTCCTCACTACTCCACGTCGCTTTGGATAGGTACCTTCTCTTTCTTTTGCCTTGAGAGTCACATCTCTCGAGGACCATGTGATTACACAACAATGAACTTCCAGTCACTGACCTTAAATAGAATCGGTTAGTGAGTAATACTCATCCAACTGACAGTGTAAAACCATACCCAGCGTTCACTACACAGTGAACATCACTCACTAATTAATTAACAGGGTAAACGTTTCCTGACCAGCCGGAAAGTCAATGCTACCAAGTAGTCTAACATTTACTCAGCACCTTTTTCTGTTTTCTGTTTAGCGTAGTTTGCATTTTATTATAATTATACACAATTCTGGAAGAACTGAGATCGTTTTGACTTAAAAATCGACTAAGGTAACGCAAAAAATCGGGCGGTTTCGTACTTAGTTTGGCATGGTGTAATAAAATCACGTTAAAAATAACAGCACAGTATTTGTGGGTTCTAGTACCTACCCATGTTGTCTACCATTTTATCTCATGCCTGATGTGTAACAAATGCAAATGGAAAATACTTCATATTCGACTTCGCTGCCATGTCTCCATCGCTTATAATCTGGAAGAGCTTATCGGCTTGCTAGGTTATTTTGTATGTTTCTAAAAGCACATATTGTATGTGGTCAGTTTCATATTAAAGACGAAAACCAAATAATACTAGTCATATTAAAATCACCTTGGAATGCGTCGAAACACAAACATTTGTTAGATGAACCATAGACGGTAAAGTTTTGGCTTAGTTCAGCATTGGTTTTTGATTGTTTTGATCAACTTTAACAACCGAAAAAGTGAACCCGTTCATTCACATCGAATATCGAGTCACGTGTCCCCAGTCTGACGGTTTGAGTAGGCACGTTGTAAGTAAAACTTGGGTGCACTAACTTTGACCTGACAACTTCACCATTCTGTCTGTCGATGTGAATACCGATCCCCGTTTTCTGTTGTTCACGGGCAGAACGTACACAGCCAACCTCTCTATTATTCGATCATAGGTATTTTGCCAGCAGCTAATCGATTGTTTAATGTATAGGTATTCAATCAATGAGTCGGTTAAATATGCATACAAACTGTTATCTTAATGAACAGTTAATATTCGGCGGGAATATTACGGATATTCAGAGATTCAGTTACAAAGATCATAGTCGGCTTCACACTAGACATTGTAACAATAGAAAGGCGATAAAAAGATCCGTGGTTGTCATTTTGAAGCTGAGATGGGTAAACTTTGTTTTGGAAGGATTTGCTCATGTTCAGCTGAAGTTTAGCCGCTAATCATCTGGTCAATGTAGTTGGAAACCTTGACGATTGTCATAACCCCGTGGACGTTCAGTTAACAAATTCATACCCTTACAAGTTTGACTTTGTATAAAAATGTGTTTGATAGCTCTACAGACCAGGTTTTCTATGTCACATTTTATATTATCTGACAAGCTTGACTGAGCTAACCCCTTTGTTTGAAGCTAGATCAATCTTCATGTCATTAATCATGAGAAAATCAGATTGACGGAGAAAGGGTCTAAATTCTCTGCGTATTTCCTAGTAAATAGCAGTCATCTGAACGTGGTATTTCACAGCGTAGATCACAGATTTACAACATTACAAACTTTCGAACTTTCCTTTTTTGTGTAAATAATTCTGAACAAATTTCACATTCAAATATCACCTTCAGGTACTTAAATGTTATCGTAAAATATTTGTTGATTGACGATTTTTTTAGCGGTTAAAATCCCTGGTTTGTTAGTGTATGTAGATGAGGTACAGATGATTTGGATAGTTCCAAGAACGGTTAAATAATTAATCAGTACCTGTCACTCAAAAAAGTTGATCAGCTAAGTGACCAATAGTTCAGCTTCAACAACGTTTTTAAGTAAACGTATTCTAGCAAACAGGTCACAAAGATTTATCAAGGACCGTTTACGTCACTCAAACCTGGTCATCTAGTACAAACTGAAAGTGAAGGACCTGTAGACAACAACAAACTGAGCAAAGTTCACATGAAACAGTATGTCCATTGCACACAGTTGATTAACACAAAGATCACAATATCCGAGGAATGTGTCAGGATGGATGTGTGAGCACGTTACATCTTCCCGTGGAAGCAGTTTTTCTGTTGTGCACAATATTCTGGCCGTATATTACAACACTCAAATCATACAGCGTTCGTGCTAACTTAGTGAGATGACATGGAACTTGTGACATTGCCCCGACTGGATTATTTCCAGATGCACCGCACGTTTTCTTTCTCCATCCAATATTCGGTCAACTAATGCACTGGGGAAAGCTAATGTCTTGTCATTCTCACGCTCGCACTTAAAACGACTGTTTGGATGAGCCGACTTAAGCTTGCTCAATTGGCTTCTAAGCGTGTCACAAACTTTAGGGGTTAGCGGTATTTTTTTTTTCAATTAGACGACCGTTCCTTACATTGTTGCAACGAAATTTTTTCGCTTAGACCAGTTGATTTAATATGTGACTGTGATCTGGCACATCTGCTTTCCACTTGTACACCGGACCTTATACCTAAAGATCTAGCTTTACTATGCATATAAACGTTGGGTTTTATTTCACTGGTAATAGGATTAAACAGATCAACGGCGTCCCTACAGAAAGACCGGTAAGCTACTGTCAGCTAGCATGGATGTCACAGAATTAAGTAAACACATTCGTCCACATAACAGATACACTGATGGATAAGTAATCAGTTAAAAACTTATGGGGTGGATTTAAATCGATCCATTCAGATACTCGTTTTATTTGTGAGCATGAAAATGATAGCTCGTTAGTTTCCGTCGATGTAATGAACCGGAAGTCGGATGAAACGGTTGAGTGTACGATGCCTCAGAAACTCACGTATACGCGACAATATCTCAAGTCATATCAATCATATCAAGTTAACATGAAAGTTATCATTTCGAACGCCGCGACACACTACATACAACAAACCTTAGGTGAAAACTGGGGGCTACTTTAAGATACGCTGCTTCCAAACAGTTATTCTAACATGTGCATCGGGAGTCACAGTGAGGTTCAGCTCAAATATTGGCCTAGACTTTGATCCATAAAATATATGTCTGATAAACTGCACCAGACATCTAACTTCCCAACGAGAAGATAAACAACATTCTTGAACTTAGACTAAGCTGATCTTATAACGCCGCCTAGCAAGGTAGTATTGTGCATAACAGAAGCATGTCTGTCTTCAACCACTAAGGTTATTTCTACCGCTGAATGAAACTATTTGCTTCCATGTAGCCTT
The DNA here is from genome assembly GCA_014338405.1 of Paragonimus skrjabini miyazakii. Taxonomy (NCBI): domain Eukaryota; kingdom Metazoa; phylum Platyhelminthes; class Trematoda; order Plagiorchiida; family Troglotrematidae; genus Paragonimus; species Paragonimus skrjabini miyazakii. The sequence goes on along the minus strand of JTDE01001025.1, from coordinate 148,068 downwards.
TTTGTCTTGAATGTTATGAGGATAGACAGAGCGCTTTAAAATGGACTAAGAGATACCTGTAAAAACAGCTTAGCTACTCAGTGAGTAAAACTTGCAATTGTCATGTGCCAATACGTCGAATCTCGGTTTTATCGATCCGAAAAATCACAAGACAGAGGTACTTTTTTCGTTTCACCTGATCATGACCTGTCATCACCCTAATTGAGGCGCCGTTAATTTTCCTCTCACACACCATCGTTGTACCAGCAGATAGACCTAATAGCTTCTTTGCGCCCGCCTTAGTCTTATGACTTGAAACACTGGGTTCCCCTTAATAACTCAATCAATGCAGAAAGAAGACACATATTGCGATATGTTAACATTTCGTTTACTCTCATCAGTCGCGAACGTAGAATATGCGAGTTATATATGACACAAATATAGGTAGACAGGGTATGGACACGTATACAGTCACACCGTGTGTTATGTCATCACCACCACGGCAATCCTATAGATTGCTTCAACCACTTTTGTGCACACAGCACTAGCTGGTGAGTTCTGATCAAGATAATTTCGATAAAGGCCAGTAGCTTCGAGTTCTGTTGATGTAACAATATTTTGAATGATCTAAGTAGGTCAACCTGGTTACCTGTTATCATGAAGTGTCTGGCAATCAGTGATGCGGGGCTTCGAGTAACGGATTCAGCGGTTTCAGACTGTTGTGTCATGAGTTGTTTTAACCAGTTTGGGACATGTTCTGCCACTCGCTGAGATAGCCATTGGTCTGTTCTGTCTATATAAACGTCAGTGCGCCTGCAAGTGAACGGATTGACAATGTGGGAGACAGAATGGTCACACAGACTGAATTCGCGATTGTGTAGAACGGATCCGTTGGTTTTATGAGCCAGGGTCCGATGAAAATCAAAAATTCGTCCGCAATTGTTAGTTATGTCATCGAAAGTAGTTTTTCGAAGTACTGCATCTGCCATTGGCCACAAATCCACCGGATCGATAACAAATCTGCACAGTCAAACAAATGGATGAGTGTGATGTAATAGACCAATCAAGCAATCGCCGACTGGTTGATCAGTGACCTAGTTTTTCTGTACTAAGTCTGAACGACATCCCGATCAAACTGTATAAACTTCTTATTTAGTTGTACCGGCTTGAAGATGGATTACTTAAAACATGTTCACTTATCTGTTTATTCTAGCCATTTCTTTGTTTGTCGGCTAATCAATAGTTTTACATCTGCGCTGAAAAAGCGTCTACGAAGTGAGTTCATCTCACGCACTTCGTGTTGTTTTGATCGAAATAAATGTTGAACCAACATATGCAAGATTCAAGCAAACTAATGGGTTCTCGCTTCCAGTGAAAAATCTGCTTTATCCGTCAGTTCCGTCGCATTAGAGCGCTACTCATTGTCACCATAGTTAGTTTTCACATATTTTTTAATTTGCGATGGTTCGGCAGCCTTTCATAAAGTTTATTTTCTAATTTATATAGTAACATGTTTCCTTAGGTCAGTCGTGAATCAGATGAGACATTGATTCAACAGATTTGCACAAATAACTGGTCGAAGAGTTTGATGAAGCTCATGTGAAACTAACAAGTCTAATTTGTATCCACACTTTTTGCGATAATATTAATTACAGGCAACCCCCATATACTCTACTTTCGAATGTAGTAATATTATAAGCTAGTGAGAACGTGAACAGTCTTCGATGTATACATACATATAGAGTTTTGAGAGTGACTATTTCAAATAATCTCGCGACTACCTGTACAACGTGAGCACAATCAATGATGCATTCTCTCGTGAGGTTTTAGGTTGAGAGCGATCACCGGTAGACATGTTAAGCGCTTAAGCTTGCAGATAATCATGGTCACCAGAAATGCGGAGAATTCATTGAGCACAGTGTGCGTATAATTGACAGCTTCCATATCTGAAGTGGTTCAGCACATTGATTGCATCTTTAAATAAAAACACTCGTAAACGAACGTTTCGTATGTCACTTGCGCTCGACCAGTTGGGGTTCTGACTGCACAACAAGAGGAAAGAATTGTTGTGGACATGAAGATGAAAGTCTTCTTCTTGCAAACAAACGATGGTGATCAGCCAGCTAAAACGCTACAATGAAAGTGAACTCTCTGTCTGTCTGAGACGATAATTAAAGAAAACAGTTCAGCGTTAACACATATAATCGGACCATTAAAAAGTACTGCGAATGTGAGGCGATTGGAAATGAGAGGCAAAGGGTGATATTTGGACACTGTTTGAATATATGAATGAATATTAACAATTTATATTTGACGAAAGGAGTTGATTAGAGAAAAAAGTTTCATATTATATTATATCAAGAATGTTGTAAAAAGTAAGCGTACCAGTCGGTATTTTATCAGACGACTAGACTCTTTGTGTTGTATGAATATAGTGTTCCATTCAGTTGGCATATATCTACTGCGCTGTCCATCTGTTTATTGTTAGCCAACTTTGACTTAAAGAATGTTAGCACATTTGCAATTGTTATCTTCACGGTACTGCACAGTTAGTGAGATTTGTGGTGCCCACAATCCCGTCACAATTTACACCTTCCAGCTGACGACCGTGACTCAATTATTCATCCGCACACATATGCATAATCATTGCTGAGCTCGACCGAAATATAATGTAGATCATGCAGCTGCTCGTGACAACAGTGAGGAATTGAAAGCTTGTCCAAAAATTCCAGCAAGCACATATATAACTGTGCCCAATAATTCATGAGAATTCAAGCAGGTCATTGGTCGCAAAACGCTCTTCTGGCATACAACTACTTGAGCTGGCCATGTGGACAGATAGGAAGTCTTCAAGGTAGCATACGAGATCTATCAACGTTTATCTGAAAATACAGAAGAAACTTTCATAAACCGTAGCTGTGCCGTTAATGATCACCTCGGTTTTCTTATCCAGTGGTTGTTAGCCTCGATTAACAGTGCCAGGTTGTCGTATATAATGTGTGGGTCAATCATCAGTCTCTTTACATTTGCCCTTTTCGATCGACTGCCTGTATTTTTGAACGTTTTCGAAGCACTTGTGGATAACCGAGCGTGTTACATACGATATGGATTAATTCTTGAGACAAACACTGGTAGACCAATCACAGTTTTAATACTTACAGCATATGCAGGTCATCAATGGAATACTGAAGAGGAGACAAGGACAACACAAGTTCAGTATCTAAATCTATTTTCATAATACACGGAAATCTTCTCATAAAATCAGTTTTCCAAGAGAAAATTAATGACCCAGGTCGAAATTCATCCTCAATGATTAATTTTATGTAGGAACAACATGTGTCAGTCGATCATAAACACACTGTTTGTACGATAATTGCTACCTCACACAACGTTTTTTACTTTCAAGATTCTCAAAGTTGGTATCAACCTTTTATGAGGGTTACTATTGTTTTAGAATGAGTGATTTCGTCATTCGACGGTTCACTTTTGTTTGATCGATTTGACCGTTATCAAGGTTCTTTATATGACCTACTTAATATTGTTGTTTTTCTCGACCACATTTTCAAAAGGCTATATGGATGAGATAAAGCAATTCGATTGATGGATTTTATTAACCAGACGTTGTATTTGTGAGCTGATCTTCATGATCAAGTTGCTAACATATGTCATGAGTAGTATGTTAGTCAACCTTTTTTTCAATCCTCCTTATTTGTCATTCTGATTCAGAAAGCTCCAATGATAACCTCAGTGCGAACCACACTCAGTTTGTGCTTTCTGCTCAAACAGCAGAAGAACGCAAATGTTGGATACGAGCGTTTCGGAAAGCGCTGTATTTGAAAAACGGTGGCGGTAAGTCATGTTCCAACTGTAAAATCTGGCAAAACAAACAAACTGATCAGCTTGATAACAAACGCATCAACGATTCAGCCATAACTGACTTAAAATCTTCTACTGTCAGAGTAGTGGCACGTAACACAATGTTAAAATCTTGTGAATCTTATTAGACCAAACCAAGGTTCCAAATAGTTCCAGAAAAATCTGGAAATTTTGACCAAAGTGACTGTGTCTGCTATCCAGAAGATCGGGCAACCTGATCATTACTCACAAGCGAAAGTGGTTGAGCGTTCACATATGGTAATTCGGTCGTGCCTAACGTGAGGTCAATGGCGCAGTGGTAAACACGGTTGCCTCATGAACAGCATGTCGGTGGTTCAAGTCCCGGCAGTGGCGATGATATGCACTACTGACGAGCTCTAATGAGAGCGAAACTCGAGTCTAGTGCTTCTGCTGTTCGAAATGGGCCGACTGGAAACAGTATGGGAATGCGACAGCTGCGATCAATTGTGGACGATGTTCAATTCGAATTCAACCAAATCCCCTACTCATCATTAGTAATCCAATGTTTACAAGTTTGTTGGCAATACCAACAGTTTCTCATCCTTATCACCAGAAATAGCATCTTCAGAATCCTGACCGGATGTCTTTAAATGATAGGTGAAATAGTTTAATTTCACTGCAATTAAGGAAGATTAGTTTGGACCGAGAAAAGACGTGCTAATCATCAGTTTTGTTCTGTGACAAATGATTAACCAAATTGTCTACAATGTCTGTCTGATTAGAACGAAAAGTTCTGTACGGGACAATCTGTCAGATATATGGGTAAATTCCATATTTACTTCAGTAGATCAGACGGTTTCAGTGGCGTATACATGCATTTAATTTCACACGTGACCAAAATGAATTGATGACGTTTAACCTAGGTCTACTGAGCAAATCTTCATGTCTGACCCAAAAGATCAACAAACAATATTTCGCCTTCAAACCTCACGTACTTCTTGCACTCTTGTTCAATGTTTAGGAGTGTTTTCATTTGATCAACATACAGATAAGGGACATCGTTCAACTCTGTCCCAAATTGATTTAACTCTCAAGCCTCACAACAAAATTATCTCAACAGGTTTCGTATGACTCATTTATTTCGAACCATTTTACCTCTGATCTAAGCTATGTTCAGACAAGTAATCCCAGTGGTGTACATTGCTATAACTTCGAGTAGTCGCGATTACTGCATCAGGTTGTCATTCATTGAGCTTAGAACCAGTAAGCTGGCGGGACATTTTAGAGAAGATACTTCTTCGATGTACACCAGCAGTTTTGCTAGGCTCACATACGAATGAATAATAATCTGTTGGAGGATATTCTGAGAGATGGGTGAGCGGAACCTTGGAACGTATTTACGCGAGTTCCCTTTGGAAGTTCAGTTACGTGCTGATGGAAATGCAATTGCTTGCTGTTCTGGCTGCAATCTAAGTATATTAACTGATAATCATATCATATATCATCATCATAGCAGGCATGAGCTTAACCAAACGGTACTGTTGCTCGGGCCGCCGCTCACCTCAACAGTGACGTGTAATATCTTGGATGAAAACGCTATTGAGAAGTTTACAAATTGATAAAACAAGACTAAGTGGAAGAACTAGAAATGGTATGAATGCAGGTATGCCATTGACTGCGACACATCGCCATCTCGGATAGCGTCTCTAACCAGGGGTTTGAGTGATCACGAGGACCTCATTCAGACAGACGACACCTACCCACTTTGCTCAATGAAGCAGCCTAGGTCTTCATATTTCGTGACCACCTTGTTGTTTGACCACCACGCGGTTTTACCCAACTGTTGATGGTCTCAGTATATAATACCCGGTACGGTAAACGATCAGATGACATACGGAGTACGTGACCCAACCATCGCAAGCTGTGTACCGTGATTAATTGACCAATTGATCGCGCATCCCGAGCGTTCCGAAATACGCCTCGGCAAACTGCCACATTGCTCACGCGATCAGTCCACCTAATATGGGCTATTTGCTAAGGATATTTGTGAAGCGTTCATTATGACTATTGAATGAAAGATAGCCATGTTCTTACAACACTCACTGTTCCTGGATTAATTAAAGAACGAATACATTTTCAATTGCTGTTAATTTAAAGCGTGAATTTCTGTTGGGGGATTTGAAGTAATAAGGCTCTGCGAGAGACAGAACTGAAATTTGTGTTCGACATGCCGTAGGATAAAAAGTCATCGCCGTGGAAATTATGATAGCTATAGTAACAACGTGCCAAATATGGACTGTGGAATAGAAGGTCACTTTTAGTATTTGCTTCTATAAATGCCATCCAGCTACACAATGTTTGAATCGCCGTCGATACAATGAAATTCCTTGAACATTTCCAAAATACAACCTTTGCTCTCGATATGTCAACTCCTCACTGTCGTCTCTATGTTTGAAAGGCAAACTAACTGCGTGTCCACGCCCACAATTCATGCTCGTGTACTCGTCCACTTACTATTATACAGCGGCATACATTAAACTTACGACGAAGTAATTTTTTAAGAGTGTGAGAGAATCCTGTAGCATTGCTAGTAATTGGAGTAGAAAAATCGATTACAAGCGCGATTGTCACCCAGCTGGCAGACTCGAATAACTCAGTTAGCTCGATCACATCAAGTCGTCTACAAGGTTTTCCTCAACCAACCGGGGGTACACCAACATCACTATCCGGCAACGGCTGATTACTATTTGATTACGCAATCCAAGACTATGTGCACAGAAGAAACCTGTCTGAGTACTTAGCCTTCCATCGCCAACTGTCAGTTTATTTTGACATCCCATACACCAATCGCAAGTGGCAAATTGATTGGGGACCATCCAATCAAAAACTAGGGTTCACACTACTACAGTATGGTGCAGGGAATCCGTATGTATCGATCAACCTATAAATATGTAGTAGACTTACAATAAAATCTTGTATCTGTACTTCACTTTGTGTTAAAGAAATTATATACAAATCTTGCCAAAACACAGTTGAGTTCATTACTTTTTAGGGTTCTTTATTATAAGATGGCATTAATTGCATTCTGCTGAAATAAACTTCGTTTTTATATTAGTATGTGAAGTGAACAGCAATCACTTGTTGATAATTCACTGGCAATTATGTTCATTCTCGTTCACATATTTTGGAAGTGAAAGACAGTCAACGCTGGGTGATTTATCACAGTATGCATTAGACACAGTCTGCCAAATGCGATCGATTGACACCTTTATTTCACTCAGTTTTTCGAACTATACTTTTTCAAATCTTTTCAGCCTTATTCGGGACTCCTTTGAATGAAGTATTTCCCTATACGAAACCAGAACACAGTTATCTCCCAAGAGTAGTTTACGAAACGGTTGAATTCATTCGAATCAATGGCATAGATTGTGAGGGCGTATTTCGGTGAGTAAATTCCACTTGTTGTTATCGGTTAAGATTTAACCAGAGACATGACTATCACATGTTACTTGAACGAGTACAACACTCATTGATCTTGTCCTTTTTGTTTGTTAGTATTCGGAAATAGTTACTTAATTTCTTATTACCTGTTCATACAGTTATACACATCAAATTTAATTATTGAACTAGCATAAATTCGAAGTGTCCAACAACTAGATTCTGTCACACACTACTTACGTAACATACTTTCATTCCAAATAGATGTGTGTATGTATTCGTGAGTCATTCAGAATCTCTTGTCGTGGTGTCTGTCAGTCAAATAGCAGAACAACACAATTGTTCAATTCGTATGTGACAAGTTGACCTTCCATGTAGGTCGATCGGGATGCAAACATTACATACATGTATTGTCCCATAATGATGTATGGAATGTTTGGGCAGTCAGAACCTTATGACTAACAAGTCACTCCTGAACATGGGTAAACAGTTAAACATTCATTACTGGTTCAACATACATAACAGATCTGGAAGGATGATTGTTTTCGAAGAAGCCTATCATATCAGATCGTAAATATTCAGAATCCTGCTAGAAAATTATTGAAGGAAGCCCAAAACATAGCGATGCTGTTAACAGGGCAGTCGATCGAAAGTCTGAAATGTTTTAGTGGTTCAATTTCTTGTCTTGTGCTATTCTCTTGATCAGTTGTACCTAGAAAGACATGCCCTGCTATCCCTGTACATGCTGTTTCCTTTCGGAGTAGCAATGTGACAAAGAACTCACTTTTTAGATCATAAAACTGGTCTCTTTTTGTCGGTTTACCAATCTGAAATTCGATATTTGTTTGTGTTAACTACAGAATGTGATCACCAGTCGTTCTTTTTTTACATTGGATGACCCAAATCACCAAAATGCATCTTGTCATAAGTAGGCACAGCAATTGATCACGGTTTGCGGCAGTCTGCAATTCACATTCACATTCTGCAACTAAAGACACATTATGCATATGTCTTAAACTCACCGGAACCAATGTACAAAAAAAAAGACCATCTTGCCTCTTTCAGTCCAATCTAACCTTCAAGTTGAAAAGGTTTGGTTGACTTCAGTAGTTCTTAGTAAACTGCTAAAACATAGGGTATTTTACTATGACGTGTCAGAATCTATTCCTTTTTCCATATGGGTTTCTTTATTAGGCATAAGAATGTATCTTTCGTGTAAAAGCCTTTCGTTGTAGTGCGGTAGAATCTCTCCATTGTATTTTCAGGCTGTGGAAGTGGCTTATGATTGGTCTAGTGGACTCACATTTTGTGGCCTTTTTGATTGCGACTTCACGCATTGGCTGCTGCGCTAGGACAATGTCTGAGGGAACATTTGAGTTGTGAAGGCTATCATGTGGTCCAATCATTGGCTTGTACTCTCTGCCCCCTCTGGACTGGACTCTATACCCCGATTGGAACACATGACAGCCTTCACAACTCAAGTGTTCCCTCGGACATTGTCCCAGCGCAGCAGCCAATGCATGCAGTCGCAATCAAAAAGGCCACAAAATATGAGTCCACTAGACCAATTATAAGCCACATCCACAGCCTGAAACTACAATGGAGAAATTCTACTGCACTAAAACGAAAGGCTTTTACACGAAAGATACATTCTTATGCCTAAACGAGAAACCAGTATGGAAAAAGGTATAGTATGCACTACTATTAACCGGTTTACAAAAACTTGCTAGAAGTAAACAGTCGAATTTTCTATGGAAATCCATTGAATCAAAAACGTTGTCGTGTACCCGAACAACGTTTTCTGAACACGAAGTTGACTGGCTATGCACTCTCCGACTTTGGTCGCTAAGTCGATTCTTTCAAGCTACTCTGTTCGAATCGGATTGATGGTCAAAGTCTGAAAACTTACTACCAATGGACTGGAAGTTGAAAGCAAAAGACATGGCTAACTCAACCGCATGAAAAAAAACGATTAATCAGACTTCATGTTAATGTTCTACAGCGGTAGGAGATGATCAACCAGCTTATATCCCAAAGGTTTAAAACCGCAGGAATGGACCAATCAGGTTTCAATTTGAAGTACGGAAACGTCAGATAACAACCAATTAAAATTCCTGCCAAAAGGTCAAAAGCAACCGAAAGTAGCCAATCAGACTTCACCACAAAAGGTCAACTCACTTCCAACACAAGCTTACGCATTGATCACAGTTCATCAATCTCCATACAAGACTTTTTCAGCTCGTCTGTTGACGAAACGTTTGCAACGTGAATGTCAAGCTCGACAAACAAATGAATACCTAAACCATTATTTTCAACAACCAGAAACCAGTTTTCTGTTTTAACCGTTTTCTTCTGACACTTACTCCTGTACAGACTGATATAATCAGCTCTAGATTTTAACTGTCAGTTACAATGTGAATTGATAATAATTCGCCGTGTTAATGCATACACTGTTCATTGAATCTAATTTATCAGGTTGTGCGGTGTCCATTAAGGTAGATAACATTCTTTGAAGATCGTCTCTTTATAGGCCTAATTGCTTTCATACTAGCAATCTCTTCCAATGGTAATTTTGATCGAGTGTGTCTTTCCTTAATCTCTTTATGTTATCCGTGAGTCTTTTAAGAGGGGCTTTTCAAGTTGAATCTTGTAGCAAGAATTTCTTAGATAGCCTACTTGCACGGATAATACCTAGACAGTAACAACATTGTCAAATTGAAAACAATTACGACAGCTTGATTTGTTTTTTATTCAGCCGACCTGTGGCAGAAATTCAACAACGATGTAAGAAACAGGATGCTGATGACTGAAAGGCACACCGTTTCTCTTTTTGCGGATTGATTTATCGATCCGTTTTGTGCATTCATAGTTCTGTTACGTCATTCTAACCTAAGATTTTTACGGTATCTCGAAGCAATCGCAATCAACCGATTTATGCCAGCTTTTTCTGTTCAAAGATAACTGTTCGTGGATTTATGATCCGCACAGCCACTAAGTGTTGATCGACCTTGACCACATTTCAGTATAACAAAAATGATTTGGAAAATTTGTATCATTTTTGTCAATCTACAAGACTGGAGTGTTCCACCAGTGTACACTTATTGTTCAGGCTTTTCTAGAAGTCGTCACACTAGTCATGGGCAAAACTGGTATGAGACGATTTCGATATTGTAGGTCGATTACTAGTGACCATTCTATGTACACAATATTCGTTGAATTCGTAAACAAAGATGTTTGCATTCAGCGTTTGTTATGCCACAAAAGCATCGATTGTTTACAATGTAAAGAAAATAACAAACCAGTCAGAACGACTGAGTGTACGTAAATCGAGTTTAATTGATTCAAACGTGACTTTACAGCACCACTCGAAGTACCGGTAAACTCCGGTGATCAATCACGTGACGGAAGTTTGGTGTGATAGTGTGTATGTGGCTATCTTGATGGCTTTTCAAAACAATTCACAATCTTAACTTCAGTGGTACTTCAAATGAAGTAAAGCAGATCGTCATTTCTGATCACTTGATGAAAAATTTAGATCACTGACTATTACAGTGATACAATTCAGTATATCCACATCCACTCCGTCGATACCTCGTGATCGTATTGGTAGAAACGAAAATTCTACCAAACTGATGCGATTACATATAAGAACTGTACACTATCATTTAAAACGAACAGTGTTCCAGCTGAACTGGAATTATGTCTTAACAAAGATTCTATCACATCGGTTTCGTACTAAGCTTGAGTTTACTGCAAATTCCACAGTACAAATGACCTATTTATTTCTTTGTTATCACATAAGAAGTGTGTTCACAAAAATGAATTCATAGTTTCTGTCATTGTCACTGCTCTTCTCGTTGAATAGCGCAAAAACAGGTGTGTACTTGCGCTTAACAAGATCGATAACATTAAGAATGAATTTAACGAATCGAAAGATTTTCAAGGACGTAAACGCACAGTTATTTCAAAGACAAGTGTTGCACGATGTGTTATGTTTGACCGATTATTTTATACCACATTAGTTATACGATTCCCTGTCATATATAAACAAACTGTTTAGTCTAAATGCCTTTGTATGCATTGTGAAAGCGATTATTTTTCTGAAGGGTCTCACCACTTTGAGTTTACGTTGTCTGATGGTCAGGACACATGTCCAATGATCAAAACAATCGCAAAACCACCCGTTGTTTTGCATTACACTGGTATATTTTTTTAATCGCAGTGTCTCGTTTTTTGTAGAACCATGTTAACATTAGCAGCCACTACGCGTGCTATGAGTTTGTCTATAATCGAGTTACTGATAACCGTAAAACTTAAAGCGGATACTAATCACTTGCAAGACCACTTGGAGAAATGGAACCCTGAGTGATACTTAATGAAATCTATGTCACTGGTTTATTTTCCATACTGAACTGGATCTTTCTCGCCTGCTGTTTGTCAGGAATTCTGTTCCTATAGTATCGATGGGAAGCCATCTTAGTATAAGCGCTTTTTAACTCTATCCTCTGGTATTCGTTTCTTTGGACGATATCTTAATGGGTTTCCACGGGGTACTGGCCATAGTTTCATGGCGGGAAATCAAACGTTTGATACTTTTGTATAAAACCCCTTAGGCGTGAAGGTGTGATACGGATAGCTAGGGATAATCCCATCAGAGAATGAAGTTTTCATCGAGTAGCAGAAAGCAAATGATTTGCCTGGTGTATGCAAAACCATTAGGGATAATTAACTGTGTTGTTTGTTCTCAATGACATCCAACCCAACTTATGAACAATTCATCTTCGTACCTCAATGATAATGCTAGACAATCAGTCAGTCGCTATAATCTCCTACCGTGAATTTCGCTTCCTAACTGGAGATGACCCTGTTGCAATATGGCAACTGGCTGACCTCATGTGAATTTAAGTGTGCCTCAATGAACTGGGATATATTTAACAGTTTTGTTTAAGTTGGGAGGGGTTTGTTTACCACACAAACACAGTCAGCTTCCCTACATATTTCAATTGAGAAACACTTGTTACAGCATACAAGACAAATTCTTTTTCAGTTTGTTCATATAGTGTTTCCCATCTCTTTGTTCATTTAATTTCTCAATAGAGCGTGGAATTCACAAGAAATGTGTTGGTATAGGCTTTTATGCTATCAGCCTCTGCCGTGTTCATCTAGCTATAGTCCACTATTATGCTGATTGTCATGTCTGAGAATTTCATCACTGCGTCAATCATAAGGTGACTTAAAGTCATGATTCCGATGAGTTGGTCACAAATCTTGGGAATACAGCGTATACTGAGACATATACATTCAGTACACATTAAGAAAGTACACTCAATATTTATCACATGATAAACATTGCTCATCAGGACGAAGGATGAAATGCGAGGGTCGTAGATTTTGCCAAAAAGTCGAGATTCTGGTAACTTACTCTACAATTAGTTCACACTCGCTTTTTATGCATAATTACTGTTGGTTCGTCAATGCTTTAAGTTCAACAATTCTTAAAGCATATCCCACATTTTGTATTTTGCACAGGTGTGTAAAAATGAACCGTGTATGCTAAACTCTGACCCTAGGAACACTTGAAAACTGGGTGACCACATACTCTACTGTCTGTACATCACAGATAATCAATTTTGAAGGATCATGAACCATATAAATGAAACCTTTAATGCTCCTGTGAGCACATTGTATGCTTTGTTTCGTGTCATGAATATGAATTCATAGTGATACAGATTTATTGTCATTGACGATAGTGTAATCTTTTAATTACGTTTTAAAATGAATACTCCTCATAAGTGTGGGAAGATGAGAAGTTCATCTCTGTGATTGGTTGAGATTGTAAAGTCTTACAACAAAAACTTTGCAATACTATAGTTTTGTGTCATGTCAATGTATCTTAAATTCAACAACCTATCTTTTGGTGGTAATATCAGTTTTCGTGTTGTTCTGGTTTTGGTGGAGGATGGTTTAATGACATAGCTCACGTCTACTACCCACTCCAGTGGCACGAAATTCTCCGGAGGATATTCCAACTTAGATGTGATGACCCAGTGGATAAGAACTTTGGCTCCTAAAGCGAGGAGATGCTGGCTCGACCTCTCACTTAAACTATCTGTATCAGATGACTTCAAATAAGAATCAAACTGTTCGTGATGTGCCTGTTTGGGGATGCGCATCACGAACTTGGTTTTACGGTTTGAAGAAGAAAACCTGTATTCACTCACCATTTTGGAATGACTGCTGCGTTTTTGACTACAAACTGATTGATCTCACCAAACCTTTGATATGGTTGATATAATGGTCATTAGACAAACTCACAAGTTACGGTTACTCGCAATAGAAGCTAATCGCTAGTTGCACTACGCTGGTTAACTTCCGTGTAACTGTTAAGAAATGTATATTGTCGGAACATATCATACATAAATTCACAGAAAATAGACATTCGTTGAAGTAGGTTCATAATCCGACCACAAAACATTCATCGGTGATCCCAGGCGCTCGGAATATTTACGGAGTCCATTAGTTAGTAAAAATATATTGGCCACAGTTCATTGTCTTGATATCTATTCAGCATTCAAGATGCTACACTGTACCGTGTGTTCGCATTTTGCCTAGGTATTTGTGATCAACCACCTGATTGTAATCCTAGGTGTTCACAAAAGTTATCCATCTTCCTCCGACTTCCGTAGGACTGATAGGCTAACTCATGTGTCCTTCAGTAAATCTGATTAGTGATTTCTTCCCACTGCATCCCACTAGTAATATATGTCTAGCTGAAATTAACTGGAATTGTAGTGTAAATTCGAAAGACGAACATCCTCCGGTTTCATTCTTATCCCTGCTAATTTTATATTGCCAAAGTTTCTGAACCAGACAGGAAATAATATATTTAACTGTTAACTATCTGATTTGAATGCAACTATCAATTCAAATTGCCACATAAAACAGCACACACCACATTTGTTTTTCTTTAACACATGCGTTTTCATAAATTTTTATCCTCCTATTTTCAAATTATAACAAATGAAACCAATACAGCTTATCAATATGAAAAACTAATGTTTACCAGATAAAATGAAATCGGTGATTTTGAACCCGAATACAATTATAGCATTACCATTCCGATTGGTATTTCGTACGAAGCATTTTGATTTCACTCTTGATATCGTTTTGAATTCATATCATGATGGTCTGGTAAAAAATCACATATATTTTGCAAGCACAATGTGAGAAGTTAGACATTCTTGGCTAAGAACGAAAAGAGCAGGTGCACTAAGCCCGGCGCGGAGTCTTCCTGTACCTTGTGTAATACGCACAATGGGTTGATTAAGACCTGTTGCATATATTTTGGTCCAGAGTAGATAGGGCATTTTCTTGTTACTATTGACATCTCAGTGAGTATCGTTTACTTGCCCATAGCTTGACACAGGTGATTTATTTAGTCACAGTTTCACACTTAACTCTATGAGACTGAAGTTAGTTCATCCAACATCGAACGTGTATGTAGTCACAAATTCTAAGCAGGCAGGCACTTCGTAGTGGTGCATCCAAAATCCGCCCATGAAAATAAGATCAAGTAATCAAGTAGACTAAAGCAAGTAACCAAAAACAGGAGATGAATTAGACAGATTTACAAAGACGTATCAGTGAAATGAGTGATTACTACCCAAAAATATATCATTATTCTAGCAGGAAATTGTTCTACCAATTAACCCTCTTAGCCTCAGTCACTGAAGGTGTGATCAGAAAGAATCACCTCATTTTGTCCAGTTCATCATATTACAGTTCATACAGGAAGTGAACGAGTCACACTTTGCATCACAATGAACTCTTGAATTACTCATCTCTGAATCGGTACAGGCTTTATTTTTCTATATTTTTTCTGGATCGGAATCGTGACTCCTTCATCCATCCACCACATTCCAGTATACGGTCAAAATTTGCTCCCGTTGGTTAGCACAATAAACCCTTTTTAAGTGTACTGGGTTGAATAGACCAATGGGACAGACTCGAGGTCGAATGAGAAACGCTAGCAGGTTGAATGGTCAGTAAGTAGCAAAGACTAAGAAGCAAATAGCCCTTACAACAAAATGTCGCTATCCACATATTTGATGAGTGAGTATTTATGCAGTGCAACTTCGTAGAATTGACGTGAGTCATTTAATTGCAATCTAACTGTCCGATCCTTACTGCTTGAAAAAGATGAACCAGTCTGTGTAAGCTGTGTTCAGTAAATTCAGAAAGCACACATTAATGTAAATTACAACTTAACTAGTAAATCAATGTACATCACTTGGTTGATTGCAAATGCAGACAGTGACCTGTGTTCACACACTATTCACCGACAATGTCCGAGAAACAGCCAACTCGGGTTCATATTTGTATAGTAACACGGTAAACGAATTTATTCAGTCAACTGACCGTTTATGCTGATTGATTGTTGATGTTGGGTTTCTCGCTGTCGCGCTGTTGTGTTTGCCAACTCACCCGCGCCAGTGATTTGATCCGACGATTTGACAAGTATTCAACCGTGCGTTCATGAAATGTTCTGTTCGTTCTGTTCACATAAGTGTCGCTGAAACTGTAAGCAAACCGACAGATAGGGGGAAGAGCGAAATTATTCATTGCATTTCATAATGCGTTTAAAACATGTAGCATCCGCAGTTAGGCCACTTAATACGTGAGTTTCCCTACGGAGTGTTGTTTTGGTGAACCCAATGCGGTAACCTTCTCTTAAGTTGCCATCAACCACTTGGTGTAAAGACATCATAAATTTGATAACGGCTGCTGATTACCACTGTCTATGTTGGCTGATTGTCCAAAGAGGAGACAATCTGTCCATCACATGAATTGTCTGTTGTCAGCATTTCTTGTGTTTGAAGTGGCCAACAAGGACCAAAACTGCCATTAGTGATGACCAGTTAGGGATTTTGATCGTCACTCACTGACGAGAACTTTACGAACAGTTTATCTGAACGTATGAACACATAAGATATGGATGCCGTTCAACTTTTATCAGTTCAAATTTTTGAACACTGCTCCTCAACTTGTGACATTTATACACTTCAAGAAAAACTGCGAATGAAGCAAATTTAGGTGCAAACGACTTGTTTCGCTAGAAGCGGTTCAGACAGATGAAAAGAGCATAACTCTTATCCCTGAAACTTGTTGGGGACTTCTGTTGAATATCGACTATTCTCCGAATGCATCAATCTGATTTACATATTAGTCTGACCGTCGCTTGACTGAACGCTAGGTCTCCAGCATGACTGCACTTGACTGAATCCCAAAGTCTGCTACTCAAGCAATATGAATTTAGATGAGACCCAACTGTGAAAAGTCAGGGCTTCGGCTGGATTCGAATCAGCGACAGAAACACCATGCCTCAACGCGGCAAGCGCTCTACCAGCTGAGCTACGAAGCCACGCCAGTAGCTCGGAAATCTCACAGTTACACTCGGCTACCCACCCGTCCCACTGTCTCATATGGAATCCACCAAATGATCCAGGGGATCGACTGCCCCGACTGGATTTCTCAAACAGTTCACGCTGGAATACACCACCGCCACTGTTGAGCATAGAATTTGTATTACTAATAAGTAGTGTGACAGATTTATGAATTTAGATGAGACCCAACTGAATTTGCTCTGAAACAATTCGTTCGTATTCTCTTAAACGGTACCGATATTTGGTTGCATTTTGCTAAAATGCTCAGAAGCGTGCTTCTTGTTAAGATCGATGACGATGGGTTCAATAAGCCCAGCTCATTTCTCCTCGTTATTGAGGAAATTTCCTATCCGTCAGTCGAATCAGTTTCGCCCCGAAGAGTCTGAAAGCTAATACTGTCATTGAATGGCTTATTCCAGAATTTCCATTAACGTGTTTTTAAACTTAAGTTTTCGATATGTAACGACAACATATCACTCAGCTTTTTACTGTTCCATTTACCGCCCCCATTTCTCCTGTTTGTCAGTTTTCTTGCCAAACTTGAGGGAGTGAGTCAAGCGAACTAATGGGTTGCGCGAGAAGTGGTTATTAGGTGAACGACATCTACCTATCATATAACACCTAGTCAGCTCAATCAGTACGGAAGTATACACACGTACTGAATGGAAACATCATTACTCGTGTTTAGTTCTTCAGGTTATAACGTAAAATGTATTCAATGATTTGTAACTTTGTATTTAGAAAACCGGCGTCCCTTTTATTAAGTTTAATTATGTAACACAAATTTTGAAGGTAAATCCAATGTCTGTTAAGTGAAGTACGCATACGCTTATATCATTTTACTTGTAAATCATTCAAGTACTATGATTTGACCGACAACTGCATTGTACATACAACTCCTGAGTTATGTTAAAATTAACTGCAGTTTTGAGGGGACTAAATAAAAAATTACTGGAACATTGACTATTAGGTTGTACGTTTTTAGAACCGAAATGATGCACGTGACCAGCTGAAAGCATTAGACAAAATTCCTTAAGTTATCTCATATGTTCTGCTCAAATCCTTATATTTTATTTCAATTTGAAAAGAAAATGTGGGGCGCAAAATGTCATTCAAGAATTGGCCGATGCTTACGACGTGGCAGCTACGGGACCTATTTTGCAGCCGGATCAACACAATGTACACGTGGCTGCTGGGTTGTTGAAACTTTATCTGCGCGAACTGCCAGAACCTATCATTCCGTTTGATTTCTACGAGCGACTTAAGGCGACTGGGTTTCACATTGCTGATGGCCAGGACCTGACTGTATTGATTCGAACGCTCGAGATGCTTCCAGCTCCCAACTATCATTTGTTACAATTTCTGTGTCAATTTCTGTTCGAGGTAGGATGATCCAGATTTCTGTTTTCAATGTGTTTTTCTGTGTTTCGTATAAAATGAGCATATGAACCTGTTACCAAGTATATCATTTCATGAAACATTTTAGATACAGAATTCAGGGGAAATTTTGACGGTTCCCATAAATTTGATCACCAACATTATCACCTTTGATTACTAAAAATCAGGTAATCGTTGGTTGTGAGAATAATCCGCGAAGTAGTCGATTAAACAACCAAAAATCCATAGTTGAGATATGAAACAGAAAGGAGCGACGTCCAGTATTAAAGAACAGTCAACTTCCTTATGATTGTAATCTACCCGTTGACTGTAACACGCCATCGTACCAATAACCGGTCAGGTGACATCTACAAATTTAGATCAGTCGGGTCGTCAAAACCTTCATAACTCGGAACTATGTAGCGGCTTAGTCGTCATGCGGTCTTTCCACCCGCCATCAACCACTGTGAACGTTGCATAGTGTGGCAGACGTTCCGTCAGCTTACGGACAGTGTGATCCAACCAGCACACACTGCACATTTTTATCACCTCAATTATCGATCGCAAATTTCCACACATTTCCGAAATTTGCACGATCAACTATCGCATCGCCTACGCAGTCAGACGAAGACAACGGTACTCAAATATCAAGAATATGTAAGCTTCACCTATGCAAAAGGGTCAAATCTCTGATTCATCAAGCAAATCTAGCCGACACACCAACTTTAAACAGCGTCGTGATGTCCAGATTACGAAGACTAGTACACTCAGCATATACGTTTGTTAGCATTGTTTACAACTTGTCTGAATCATTACAAATTGATGAGGTGACGTTAACTAGGTAAGTAAATCACTAGACAATATACAATGGCCTGCCTACACTATCAATGGTATAGTTATTGGGGCTAATAACTTGAAGTATAATGGATTGGTATATTGTTAAAATTACTCAACACTAGTCGAAAGTAACTGGTAATTATATGAAAATGAATGTGTTTGCAACATGTTGATTTTACTTTAAAAACTTCCTCAGACCAATTGAGGCAGGAATAGCCACACAATGCATACGAAGCACAAAGTTCCGGAGAATCGAGGTATACAGGATTAAATGCAGACATGGGGTTTATATAATTAATATGATGGGCTGGTCTCAGAATCCGTTATCTTGTGGAAAAATAGAAACATTAAATTTATGGGCATGTGACGAAGGCGATACAACATTCCCAAGATCTTTGCTTCCGCTGCACTCAAAATCTTATAAATTTAATACCGAGTTATATGATTGATCGGATCGACCTCTTCTCTCTGTCAATCTCTACATTCCCCCCCCCCCACGTTCTACCAAAATAAAATTCACAAATGTCCATTTCACTTTTTTTTCACTCTATTACTATCAACTTGTATATCGAATGAACTGTTTTGTTTTTCATAACTGCTTCTCAAACAATAACCGAACTGAAAAAGATTCTTATTCATAAGTGTAATATCATGAAAAAAGTTTATTATCATTGTCTCAAGAGTTATTTACAAATTAAATTTTCACCTTTTTGAAGCCTCCAACACACTTCAGTTTGTGAATATCGAATTTTCGCATTAAGTAGCGTCAAGTGGTAAGCACATCACAAGGAGGATTTTCGATTAATCAATGAACAGCAGCTTGTGGATTAAATGACTTAGACGATATTTCTCATAACAAGGTTTATCTGGTCCTTCTTCACATATAGCTTTATATGTGTGATGATTTCTACTTTTGAATCAACGTTATCACTCCCTCAGTGGTGAATACTATGAACACAGCCAATTTGTATTCGACAGCGCACATATTGGTAGTGCAAATCAGTTGTAGAACAATGTTTGACTACTGTTAGCATTTGAGTTGTGACAATCATTTGAGTATTACTAACGTTGACGCTTAGTTCAGATTAGTTCATTTTGGAAAATAACGATATAGGTTCAAATGTTACTTTTTGTCAATCTCATCAGTAGTACTTTTCGTTCAGTTTGGACTTCTTGTTCGTCTTTGATATTTGTTAAACAAATCTGACAGACAATAGTCCATTGACCATACACCTAGAGCGTTTGCTTAACACATCTCGACGTATGTCCTCCGTTGTCACAATTCATCAATGACATTATATTACGTTATAGTTTGTCATACCAACCTGAGTACCTCCTGTGTTTGAACAGATGAATAAGTCGGAATATGTTGTCCAAATTCATACCAAAGCTGACAAATCAAATAAGGCCCTTACCGTCTGAGCGCCGTGTATCTGACCAGCCTAATACAGTCAGACAGACAACAGTGGAATTCACATTTATAGTATATAACAGTCAACTGATAAACTCTATTTTGTCACCGGGGTTAAGGCATCTTGTTATCTTTTCAATAAAACCAAAACTGGATTGTATTGAAAATTTGAATTTCATGAGACAGTAAGATAAATGGGTACTATTCCAGAATGAAATCTTGCAAAAATACTGATAAACTACTTCAAAGTATCGATCTCATGGTAATTTTAAAAATAGCATCAGTCGAACCTCGACTGCTGTATACCAACACTTTGGAAGGATATTTTGATAGATGTTAAACTTCCGTGTCTTTTTTTTCGGCTTTGTTAAGAAGTCTTATGGAATGGAACACTTAACCGTGCAATCAGTGAATTACATTTCACTGGGACTGGTAGTGTCCTAGTTTACGAAGTCAGTAAATTGCCATAACCAGTGCATCGTTCATCCGGAGGCAGATTGGCTTACTAATATAGCCATAAGAAGCTGTCGATTTCTGTAACTAGTTATATTGTTCTGTTCTCATTGATAAAACTCTGCATTTAAACCCATACATTTGCGTCTTCTCCATATAAGTGAGTACAACATGTCTGTATATTTACAATGCCTATGAGTTCCACCGTCTAGATCGTCCTACTCTTGGTATTGTGCTTGTTGTCACAAGCGGGGTCCTGACAGTTGGTCAATTATCGAATCATGGCTACCAACAACAGAGTTGGCTGTTTATATGACAGTAATTCCATTTGTGGTGCAGTACGAAATGTTGTTAATAGGGTTGCCACAATACAGTGTGATACTAACCAGAGATAGTTAAAGTTGAGACACATGATCGGTGCGTAGTGTAACGTCAAAGGTAGTGAAAAACACTTTAGCCTAACCCAGAAGAGGTATCTCAGCTCAGTATACCCGTAGTAATTATTTGTCGTGAACTCACTTCTCTGAAGGAGGTAATGTGATTATGGACTGTTACCTTTTCGACAGTCTTCAAATAACCATATACCTTTGGGATTATGTTTGTAGTTAACTTGGAATTGACGTTCACTCTCAGTGTAACACTTCGTCGCCTGGCTAATTCATTTGATGTTTTTTTTGTTAACCTATCTATTTGTAGAGCAAAATCGAAGAACTTTAGATTGCCTCAAATAAAATGGACAACCTAGAGTGCTTTGTATTCAGTCTCAACTAATAGCCGTATCACATACTATTTTACACTATCTCTTTGAATATTTGTTATGGATTTATTCATCGAAAATTGGGTGTCATTTTCAAAATTAGTATATCAGTTCGCTTCGGTTATAAGGAACATTGATATCTTTGATCATTGACCGATCTTTCAATTGAAGGTTTCTAAATACGCTCAGTCTAACTTGATGACGATCGAAAACTTGGCTAGTGTATTTGCACCGAACGTTTTACGCTTAGCTGATGGAGATTTGGATGTGGAGATGGCTGCTTCACCGATTATCAATCTCACAATGGCTGAATTTATCCGCTGTCATTCTCGTCTATTTCGCTTGGAAATGGTACCATTGAACTCGATGGACAATAGTGTTTTCGGTTCGGTCAGTAAACGTAATCCTGCTAGTAGTCGTCGCAGACGGTTTCATACTACTACTAATGTACTCTCATCGCCACCACCATCCTATGAGGCATCAAATCAGATGTGGATAGAACCAACAATAGCTCCGTCAAAATCATTTTATCAACCTCCTAATGAATCCGTGCCTATTAACAAACCAGTGCGAGCCAACATGACAGTGAGTCACTTTCGTTCTCCTTTCTATGAGGCGCGACTTAGTCCAACTCTGTCACCGCCTACCTGGTGTGACCGAAATGGAGTGGAGAAGCTTCCACCAAAATGTAAGTTTATTTCTTCAATATAACCAATTATTATCATAGTCAATGAAAAAATCATCAAAACAAAAGAAGTAACTGATAGGTATCGTACACAAACCTGTTTGTGGATGCGCCTAAAGTTGACAACCCACACTATACATTTCGGTTTTTGATGCTGATTTTTATTACAACATACCCTACTTACATAAGACTCAGTAGTAACACATGTTTCGAGCATTTAACGATCAATATAACGTTGAGTTAGTTATCATCAACATTCCACCAAAGTGACTTGCTGGTGAAGAAATGATTATTTGTTTGGTTTATCACAAAAGCATGAAACTAAGCCTAAATTGGGTAGTCATTTGCAGCCTACTTAACCTCACCATAAAAAAGCGTTCTGGAAAATTACAAAAGTTTTTACTTAAATGTGATGGCTAGCTCATCAGGCAACCCGCAATACGCGGATAATTAATGTGTTCAACAACTAAGTAACCGTTACCACTCGGATGGTGTCAAAACTGGTTATCAGGATCTTTGTTATCAATTTTTGTAGTTATTCATATAACAGACGTCAACTCTATTTGCAACATTGTACGCAAAATATATCTAACCTGATGATGTCATGATGATGAGGAATAACCACTTGATGCGCTGTAGAGCCCACAAAAAACTAGTTTGGAATATGTGAATTAACGGATAGCGATCTTTTTTAGTCTTCTATGGTGTGTGTAGGAAGGTATACTCAGTGTGATTTAGACACTGTTCACAACTAAGTTTGACTTTTGCATTCAAATGGAAAGTTCATCTGGCTCCTTTCTAGACGAAGTACCAGACTCGAGTGTCAAACCCTATCTAATTCCCCATGTCATGTATCCCCACATAAACCGATGTGCAAAATCTGAGGACAGCGACTGATATCATTGGAACATTCAACTGCGATAGTTTATGAGTATTGCCAAGATAAAGGTGATCAACTCCAGAGGAGCCACAATAGTTGCCCAATTGGCACCATTTGATAACCCTGCAGGTCAAATTTAAGTCAAAACCACAGAACTTTGCCAACAGATAATTAAACCAAATTAGAGTGAAGATAAGTTATCAGTATTTTACAAAAAAAAACTATTATATTTTGTTATAATTCATACACGCGAATTTGTGTGCTTCTCTTTCTACCTTAATTCAGCACCTACTGGATATGACAATGCCAGTGCTAAAAAATGTAGTGATTTACCTTCCACATGTGTCGGCAATTTTGGACGGACTGAGAATGATTCAATCTGTACAATGACACGTCTGTCAAATCAAAATTCACCATCCCTATTTCAACCACCCAAAATACAGAGAAGTAATAAAACAGTCGAATCCAATCGAGTTGTATTGAACGTTTCGGAAATGACTGATAGTGTGCAATCAAGCAACACCGAACAATCCCTTTTCCAGAACGACCGGATCAAATCAGAATCTCACAGATCCACTATGCCTTCAAAAGAATGGCAGGGAAACCTGTTTTCTCCGAATGATGTTTCATGTCATTCTCAGGGATTTTCCATAGACTTGTCAAAGCCACCACGTATAACGGAAAAATATTCAAATACCTTGCCCAGGCCACCACCTTTCCACTTTCCAAACAATGTAAATCAAACCTTCCCTCATTCAGGAAAATCGGTGATCGAGAAACGAGAAGCATACAGGAATAAACCTAAGAATAACTTGGCCTTATGCATGGAACCTCCAAATCAAACGAATTCTGATGCTTATCTTCTGGCAAATGTCAGTGCTATTCTTGATCCCGATGACGAGGCACGCTACTGGCATGCTGTAGCTGTCAGTGCTCGAGCTGAGGCTGCCGGTCATCGGGCACATGTTGCTACATTGAATGAGGAATTGAACCGGACCAAGTGCGACCTAGACATGGCTGAATTGGAAATTGGTTTGTTACGTCAACAGCTAGCTCATGTACAATCTTCACTAAAAGGATTGGGATACAGAGCACAACCACCAACAATCAGTACACGGCATAAAATGAGAGGACATCCGTTTGCTTCTGATTTTCATCACGATCCGTTCGATGTTTTGTGGAATTGGTCTCGTTGAGCCAGTGTCCAATGTAAAACACCAGTGTCTTTCATGCTGACGTAAATTTGTATCGTTAAAAGCAGTTCATGCCCTTTCCAACTTTTGCAGTATAAGCAGGGTAAAATAGTTTGTACAGAAAATCGTACCAGTCTTGCTTGTCCTAATCTGTTTTCACAATCTATGATGTTACATCTGAGAATCCTGGAATATACGTTTTTAACGCTGCTCCACGTTGTAATATAATACAAATAACCCGTGATTAATTCACACGCTTTTGTTTTAGACTGGCGACATTGAATTCAATGGAACGGACTGACATGTTATTTTTTTAATTAAAACAACACGAATTAATTTTGCGGAACAATACAAACAAAACAATGGTGGATTTGTACACAAAATGATTCATATTGACCTGAATAGTGTAAACTATGTTCACGCTGGCAAAACTCACTATGAACTAACTGTTCAGTAGTGCACACTTTGGTTTCGTAGGAGAAGTGAACCACTTTTACATGCGTGTAACTCGCGCTTCTTTGATATCCTCACTCTTTTAAACGAACAATCTACCCAAATAAATACTCTTCTGACAGCTTTGAGCACCGGATTTTGTTAGTGGCACACTATATTTCTGAGTCTTTTTCAAAACATACTTCGATCGAAAACTGGCCAACGTTTTCGAGTGTTGATGTAGTCATATCTGTAAACAGTCGTTCTGGATTACTGTCACCTGAATGATGTAGGAATGCTGATGGCTGTAGCATGTTACCATCTCAGACAGCCTTGGGTTGGACGATCACTAGATCCCAACGGGATAGACAGCAGTAATGACCTTTACTCAAGAGAATGGACACAGTCCGCACGTTTCGTGACGACGGGGTTGAAAGTCTACCAAGCAACGCTACCCAACTGCTGGTGGTCTTAGTATGTAATTTCCGGTACCGTAAACGTTTAGATAGCATACGAAATACGTGATCTAGCTATTTCAGATTGCACAATTCGAATCCCGAACATTCCGAAGTACATGCTTGTGAGCGCCATCATGTTGATTAATGTCAACTAATTAGCAGAGATTAGGATCGCTAAACGCAGCAAGTTTTCTTCTATTCTCGAGTTTCTGAACCATAAGGCAAAACAGAGCGCGCACAAAC
Organism: Paragonimus skrjabini miyazakii; assembly: GCA_014338405.1. Lineage (NCBI taxonomy): Eukaryota > Metazoa > Platyhelminthes > Trematoda > Plagiorchiida > Troglotrematidae > Paragonimus > Paragonimus skrjabini miyazakii. The sequence continues at coordinate 122,645 of JTDE01001025.1, read as the reverse complement.
ATTATACACCATTTTATTCCGATGACAGATGACGCAAGTTGGTAAAGATAACACGTGTCTTTGCTATCCTGGCTAATATCTCATCAACATTACTGCAAGATGGATAGATGGTACCACCCAAGTATGTGAAAGTGTCCACAATCTCAAACGGGTTGTCTGTAGTAACAAACGTAGAAGTTGAGATGTCACAGTCTTGAAGCAGCACATTGTAGTTTGATGATGTGAAACGCATTCTATACAAAACAGTCCGACCATTCATTTTGTTCAATATGATCTGTATGCCTTTGGCAATGGGGGCTAATCATGGCAATGCTGTCCGCATAATCCATGTCGGTCATTCTAGTGCTAGGATGAAGCTCAACACAAAGCTCATTGAATTCCTCAAGTGTATTCACGAGAATGTAATTCATGACACAACTGATCTGAAAATGTGAAATTGTGCACTCTTTACAAACACAAATAGAAGACCTGATTAGCTGCACACAAACGTTCGCCGTATTCGCAGACCAAAAATGAGATGATCTTAACAGGCTAATTTTCATGAAAATTGTTTTTTAACATGACTGCCCTGGAGAACATTACAAGCAACCCAATCGAAGGTAGTGTTTAGGCTAATAACTGCCCGGCTGTTGTGTAGATTGTATCATAGGAAATCATCATATTACACAAGCCTAATAAAATCATTCCTAGTCCGATGGTGAATGTTTCCGAATAATCTTAATGGCACAC
>JTDE01001025.1:108132-121816 GCA_014338405.1 Paragonimus skrjabini miyazakii | reverse complement strand
TGATTTCATCAACTAAAAACTTTCACGAGATTATCCGGATACTCGTGTGTATTCAGGCTATCCCAAACTTGTGAGTAATGCACTTTTGGTAATGCTTAGTTATCCATCATGATATCTTCGGTAGCAGGTAATTATATCTGCTCATGTTATCTTGAACATGATGAGTAAGAGCTCAACACTTGATTCAGAATAACTACCGTGTTATACGAAGGATCGAGAGAGGTATATTCATGTTTTCATCTAATTAAGAATTAATGCATACTTACTTTCAACTTAGCCCCTGGAAATGATAACAAATAACAATACATGTTGAAAGAACTGTGGAATCTGTTTCATAAGTAAATCAATAATGTAGATATTGTATTTGTGGTAATCAAATAACGTACAAAAGAATAAAAGATGTACGGTAAGATAGAATGAAAGAAAATAACACGATTCTTTTGAGTCAACTTGAGAAATTTAAGACATGAGAACTACAAAGTAGCGAACAAGACTTGTTTTCTGTGTTTGATCATTAGGCTAATTACAACACAATAGATATGAAAACAGTAACTGGGATGAGTCAGACAATTAAGACATTTCAAACAATGAACGTAACAGTGAGTAGAAGGAATGTGACAGGATGTGATAGTTTAGTATGCCCATTCAACAACAACAAAACAACTACTGTGAATGCATATTTAGTGACAGAACACAAGATAAAATCAGTGAACCTAACTGAACATATTACTGTGTGTCAATCCACTAGGTTCATAGAATTTCAAAGCCTCTATGTAGTTACAGATGAGTAGTAGGATATTTTGATTTTCATATAAATTGAGCTTCACCCACAATCGATCGCAGCTGTCGCATTCCCATAGACTTTCCAGTCGGCCCATTTCGAAAAGAAGTAGTAGACTCGAGTTTGGCTCTCTATAGAGCTCGTCAGTAGTGTATATCATCGCATATCCTTTTTGTAGTTGTTTGTGAGTGCATAAAATTTGCCTAAATAGAGCGCTTCTCAACGCTCGAGTTGAAAAAACGAAAAAAAGTATCCCTGTGAATGATGATGACCTGTGGTCATTGCATGTCTGATAATCGACGGAAACATGATCTTTATTGTATCCGTTGTATTTGCGCTAGACTGTTTTGAACGCTTTTGGTTATTGTTTTCTTGTTCTAGAATCGATTCATTAATAGATTCTATTTATTGGTCGTTCATATTAGTTGCGTTTAATTGGATAAATACATTAAGCTAATGAGTTTAATTCACCAGCCGTCAACTGAAGTTTACAAATTCCTGTTAGTTCACTCATAGACTACAACATCAGCTATAGTGTAGGCTGACCTTACGATTTAAGGTACAGTACTGCTGTCCTGAAATGTCAATTGAATAGACGGCTTCTTTCAGACTTTGAAAGCTAAATCTACTAGCATCTGTAGCCCACTAGATCCATTGATGAATCTCAACTGTTGATCATCAATCCGCAGTCTAGTTACCAACACTTGAAGTTCATTTGATTTTGACATCCAGTTAACGTACATTGAGTGAAAGGAAATGATGAAAATGGGTTTTAAAAAAAAAACAGAGAGGATGGTAAACCGAAATAGTTTGTAAATGGAAGCATAAAGCCAGCAGAGTGAAACTATCGATCGATACATAAGAACCAAATCATATCAGGATGATGTGTTCCATATTCTCACAAATAGATTGAGAACTTGTTCGCATAGTTCTATATCTTGATTAATAATTGAAGTGAAAATAATTTGGCACGCTTGACGATATTAACAGGTGCCGGAGAAGACAGTTGGGAAGATAGTGACATTTGGAAACTAGAAGGGAAATGACCACTCTGACGAGGTTTGAATGGAATGTTTGTCTGAGGAAAAGAACGAAATAAAACAGTGTATTATAGGCCAAAAACGACCTCGTTGACATTTGTGCTTGACGGTGATATCATAGGAAACAGCTTAAACATCAAATGTATCAAGACGAAGAACAGAAAATGGACTGTTCTCTTTAAAACACCAAAGGGGCTAGTAATTGGGGACAGGAGTGGGTAGTGAAATTTGGTATACTGACGTTGGATGGTTAATTAGCCAAAGATCCGCATAGAAAAGAGGAATTGTTGTACCACTCAAGTAGTATTATCGATTGTAATATTATAGCCTAAGAAACGGACAATAACCAAGCGGCATCTTCCTACAAAGCATATCAATACCAAAGGGCAACAGAAATGAGACGATGAACGATAGAAAGATTTTGAAAATGACTTGAGCCCGTGTTGTCAGCTTGAGACTTTATGCATTTAGAAACTTATTCCAAAAATATCGGCTATCCACTTAACTGTAAAGAAACTTAGGTGAATATAAATAGTTATTATCCAAAGAATAATCAACTACTATCAAACAAGCTTTGGAAGTTCCACATGACGTTAAATCCTTTCCTCATTGATTTCTAAGAACCAGCCGTAAAATGGATCTAGATTGCATGACCCAATCGTACGTGTAGTGATCTGATCAGTCAACTGACTAAAAATAGCCAAAATATGATAGCACCAAAGAACAGCTGTAATGATAACGGATAGGCTTAAAAGGTTAGCGTACAAATTGAACGGAAGACGTATCAGTAAAATAAGATTGACTCACTGATAAATCAAGGTCTGCTGGATTGACTAGACAAGAGAAAGACAGTGCCAATGATGAGTTCCGGAACACGACCGACGAATAATTCCACACAAGTCGTGGGATGATGAACGTTGGGCGTCGACAGATTGGCCAATAAGCCGAACTAAAATATTTTGCTGTCCGATCACTTTACCAGCCTAAAAATCCGTACGAATGAAGAAAACAGAGATGATGCACGGTAACTCCCGATTTATTCGTGTTGACGATTCCATTCAAAAATTGATGGTGATGGTTTCAAACAGGCGCGCAGTTGAAGTTGACAAAACGGTATATACAAAAATGTACAAAAACGCATTATGGACATTATATACGTAATCAGTCCATACAAATTTTTGTACCCATTCAGTTGATAACCAGTATAATTTAACTATCTAACTGTTAATGCCGTGCTAAAAAATACTGTAAGTTTTCTTACTGCAAATTAAATATTGTTGATAAGAGTGTAGAAACGGTACTAAATTACAAACCCCTGTTTACATATATTCAATGAAAACAGAGACAAGTCATTTGACCTCTGATATTCAACAACAGTTTATCTCATAAATATGAATAGTTTTCATTCTTTCATATTTTCACAGTTATATTAACAGGTCTCCATAAAACCGATAATACCCGAAGAAAAATAGTGAAGCAAACGTTGTCAACTCAGTTCGAATCATTATGCAGTGATATGTTCCCGATCAATCAGATAATCATTCTTTTGTATGAGCGAACAGTTAGTAAAAAAGAACTTAGCGGAGTAAAAAGGTGAAACCACTGAAGAAACAGAGTTACTAGTCAATAAACACTCATTAGCATAGTGTATGTTTTATTTCCATCTCGTGTATTCAGATTGACTGATAAAAATGAGTATGCCTAGTAATCGTTGTATAAAAATACCCGCTGACATGCTTTGGGTAATTTTGCTAATTTGCCTGAAACGTCACAAATTGCTGTACAAAACTGAATATGGTTCAATGAATAGTCAATTATGCACATTTAATTGTATGTTTATGAGTCAGTACACACCCGTAGGTGGATGGGTAAACGTAAAATCAATGGTTTGTTTTCTCGGTGAACGGTCGGCTGTGCGTTATTGATTATCAGACACATTATCACAGTATTTACATGGTTGTCAAGATTCAAAATATTTTGTAATCTCACCTCACAAAACAGTTTAATAGATGAAAGTAATTAAATGCCGAAATTAGATTTTGTATTTCAAAATAAGTGACTGGCAAACTGATAGCACGTCCTGTTAGGTTGTATAAGTGAAATCGGAACGCTTCCGTGATGTTCTAAACCGAAACGGTGACTCACTTGGATCGGTAATAAAGCTGGTGATTTAGACTGCAAGTTCCAGTAACATGCAATTGGCTGAACTATTACGATTGCATTATGAATAGAACCGATCACTCAACTGCCCATCTTCCTGAGTTGTAGTTCGTTTACAATCTGGATCAACATGTTGAGCTAACACTTAAGTCATTAAAATTATTACACCTACAGATTTTTCCAACTGTTTTACAACGTAATAACCCGAAAATGACTTGATAATACAATCAAGTCATGTGATTTTTTGTTTCAGCCCATACTATTCAAAGTTATTAACTAACTAACAGTGAATCAAGATGTTTGTCTGACAATTTTGACTTTTGAGCCCACGGGGTTTCACATCATATTCTGTAACTAATTTAGTCGTAATTGCTCTGTATAGATTATACCAAAGCATCTGACTCTTTTTTGTAGATGTAGATACTAGCAAACTTGATGTAAGAAACGTAAGTTCCCATGAAAAGAAAGCAATCGTATTCCAGTTCTCGGAATTTTGCCAATTTATCAAGCCATAGATGTGTGTTACCTTGTGTTTCCAACTGTGTTATCAGTAGTTTCTTACAAAAAAGTCTGCTCGACATAGCCTACATCTCATAAACCATAATTCATTCTTTATCACCAGGTTACCCCATTCAGCCTGTCTTAACCAACCCGATGCGTCAAGCTATTCACGGGACTAGTGTGAACTGACCAAACATGTAGAACAAGATTTCCAAACTTTTGATAAGTTTAGTTTTCATATTCCAAAAACGTGAGTGCAAACAGCAATTTTGATGCTTTCAACGGTATTCAAACTGAAGTAATCATTCCGCACCGTCTGAGTAAATAAATTAAGTTACGCAATCGTCTGAAACGGTTAGCGTGCATTTAGATGTTTTACACTCTCTATCTCAGTAGCCATTCATTGTCAGTCCACCTTCTAATTACAGGTAGCTTAGTAAACTGGACTTGTCACTTGAACATATCAAAAGTGTACGGATGATCTTTCCTAGTGTAATGAGATGAACCTTAAGTTCTCAACAAAGGATCTGACATGGCAATCAAAAGGAACAGCTTGCATCAAGTGCTTTCCTGTTAGCAAAGCATCAACCATTTCTTAGAAAAATTACTTTCCCTACTCCGTCGGTCAAAAAACGTACGTATACTTACGTATACCTAAATGAGTCGGACTCACTGCGCCAGAGCGTTTCATCAATACCAGGAATCTCAGAAAGTGTTTGAAGGTCAAGATGTTTATGAAACCTACTCTGATGTTATGATACCCTGTCGTTTACGGTGACCAACAGGAAAACATTGTCCATATGAATTCTTGGCCCGATTATTCTTTTACGTCTTCCATACGCTACTGGCTTCTTTCGAGATAGCTTTTTAATGATATGGAACTGTCCATTTCTATTACTACTTGTTCCCACTCGACTGGCAGTGACAATCTTTGAAGGATTCTAAATAGTCTGAAACATTTGTCCCGCTCATTCCAGTTTTATCGTACTGCGGTTGTTACAAATGGCAGAGACTACTAGCATCAGCCTCAACAACACTTAGCTTTGAACATGAAAACAGGTCATACCAACCTTCCAACTTCTCCGGCTAATTATTCTAAAGCCACTTGATGCCCAAACAGGCCTGAACCCCTTGATGCCAACAAACACGTCTCCTATAAGCACGTATGACACCCCCACGTATTGTCCAACACTTCCACCCTCTTCTAGCAGACCGTAAACTGCACCACATCTGCGTTTTTTAATGGCCCATTTGACCTGTTATGATTTTCGTATGTAATTTTAGCATACCTTATGTGATTGTAATGGTCTGATGAGAATCACCGAAAACAGACGTTTGCACAATTGACTTCATATGAATACGATGGGAATATAGTGAGTGACGATGCCATTCTTTGTTCATTTGTTAACGAGAGTGCTGTAAGTGACCTGTTGTGTGCTGGCATAGTTTCAGATTGCATCTTCTGACTCATCCAGTAATCCAACCTTAGGTGGTTCACATTATTGATCATGTGACTGTTTTCCCATTGGGTGTTGGCTTAACCTTGAGGTTCACAAATTGAGATATTCATATCTGTGTTCTTTTGAACTGTGGATTTTGTAGTTGAAAAATCCACTACCGAGAATGTCAACAGTTTTTCTTGTGTCGGTAATTGATTGTTACGCACATTCAACAATCATTTACACCATTCTGCACCTGTTGATTAGTTCAGTCGTGTTGCTCGTATTTAGAGATTGTAGTATTTATTACGTAACCACATTTTCAATACTTTACGTAGAATAGATCATTTTTGTTTTGACTACTTTCACGGGTTGTTTCTCCAAGAGTCAGTCAGTCACTGGAAAACAATTCTGTACACGGATTATGAACCTTGTGATTATGGACTCCACCCCTTAATTTATCGTGTCTTCGTTTTGTTCGCTGTTTCAAAAAGTTTCATCAAATTTAACGCGATGAGGAGGATAGTCAAAGACACGATTTAATTGGCATTTATTGAATGAAGTCGAGGCAAGTTTTCCTGTTTTCCCCAAAAATCAGCCTGATCAATGCCTAGTTGCGAAGTTAACTTACACCTGGATCAAATATCATGAGAGTGACCAATATCGTGTGAGGACTCATCAACTATACAGCTTCTCCCTTGGATTACGCTGGCAGCCGAGAACATCCCAAACTTCTGTTAATGGGCTGTTCAGAACACTTGCCTACCACAGTGATGTAAACCTGTTTGAAAAGACCAAGAACTAACATGACTAAAAAGTCTGAGCAGCGTTTTAACATTTTGTTGAAACCAGCCTACTGTTGAAGCCGGACCAGAAAAGTGCATTTTCCAGGTGGAACAAGTGGAATTCATCGCATAACTTCCCAGACATGATGTACATTCGTCGCAGCGAGTTTTATACCGACACCTGGTCATTATGATGACACATAGGAGTTGGGGCATTCAACGATCAAACATGAGAAGTGTTGCAGTACCGATCCCGCACCGTCGCGTATTTCACTGACGAAGTTCAGTGGATTTGACTGTCCAAGTTGTAGACGGTTGGTCATTAACTCCTGCATATGGGACGATTTTACGTAGTCTTCAGCAGTATGCCGTAGGTCATCCGATGCTTATAACGTTCTCGCCACCACAGTGCAAGCAAGTAATCACAGATTCGTCGAAACTCGAAGTTAATTCTTTGTTGATCTAAGATGGGTTCACGGTAGTGTACAGTTCCAGAATGATAAACATGAAGGGTAAACAACATTCACCGATGTAAAAGGTTGTCTTTCTAGTGAGGACGCCATTTGCAAACTTCACAAACGTCTATTCGAGCCCCGGTTTCAGATCGCTAGTACACACTACTCTGCAGTATAGTTCAAACTCGAACAGTTCTAAATGCAAATAAAGTCCACAAATCCTCAGCGAGTAAGCATTTAGCTAGCAGATTATACCATTATTTTTTGTCGTTCAGGCAAGCAAATTCTTCAGACAAACCATTGTTGTAATAGTTCAAGTTTGTTTTTACCCAGGCTTGCCAGTTCATTCTTTAACACAGTTTAGTGAATCGAACGAGGCTGCGCAAATATATTTTGTATTATTATGAGGTCACACTATTCACTCTCAGGAGGGGATGTCAAACACAAATGAGGAGCATCTCCTGCTGTTTGCCAAGTCTAGTAGGAGCCACTAAGTTATACAGATGCAGTACTGTGCTGGCGAGATTGATTGGTCGTTCCAACCCCTAATGTGGTCTGATATTGACTAGTGTTCATAATGGCTACCTTGTGGGCGTAAAAAAATAAGTGGCTTATCACGATATATGTCCGAAGGTTAGTGATGACACAGATAATATGACCAAAGACTTTTCAAATCCAAGGATTTGATTTCCTGATCCAAGTTCCATAGACGTGACAGATGTTGTGTACGGACTAATGCTGACCATTCTTCAGCAAGCAACAAACCTGATACCAATCGATTTCTACAGAAATAGGATCAAATCATTTTTGATCGGTGCCCCAAAGTGGCAGTTTGCTGACAAACCACTCTGAAATACTCTTTACGTAAGGGTGGTGACGACATACTATATGCATGAAATTTGGGTAGACAGAATTAGCCATGAATATCCGCCTACAATACCCAGACATCCCAGATTTAATGAAGCAATGAAACATCTGGTCTGAACTTAGAAGTGTGCCCTGGTTCCGTCGACCAAAGTATAACGCTTATTCTAAAATATTTCGTGGGTAACTACTATCAGTACCAGAGTGCGGCACATTGCACAAATAAGGAGGATCCGACCGTATTTCTCAGATAGAACAGTCTCCCATCATAGGATCAATCTGTATCAGCTTAGAATGATGACAGTAAATTTCATTGACCTTCAAACTGTCAGAGTTAAACAGCGACGACGAAATCAACATCACATCTGACGCTCAGTATCTCATAGAAGAGAACAACAACCGACAGGTTGAGATAGAGGTTTATTAGGAAGAACAAATGATCACAATTCCAAACAGTCAACTTCAATGTGCCCCAACAAACACCAGTATAGTTGCTTTTCTAATCACCTAAAGGTAGAATAAACATCTAACTATTTTGTGAAAGCCTCTGAAATAAAACGGTCGCTTTGTGAGCAACGATGATCGATAACACAGCGATCTAACTGTAATGTTACAAATTGTACACATTCAAGAAATTTCGTTTAGGATAACGCACCCTAGTTAGGATACGCGCAACATGTGTGATTGGTAACTCTACGAGAACGCAGTGTTGTTGATATTCACAGATCTTTCTTTTGAATTCCAGCTAATTCTAACCAAGCCTCTGTCTTCTCGTTGTTGTGGTTCAAGTAGGCTGAATCATAGCCAAGTTCGAACGTGTGACCTAATGGTAATTCTGTACCTGGTGACGTATTGTTAGCCTGTAACAAGCAACCTATCTTGTTTGTGTATAGAAACGTTTTCTGTTACCTAATAGATTTTAAAATAGAATCTGCTAACAGCTCTCAGGACACTTATCACGGGACAGGTGAACACGGAACAAGAATGCCAGAAGCGGCGAACCATTTTTAAGGGATATTTGTTTGTAGTTTTCAACATCCAGTTGTCATCCGACAATTAGCATTTAACTTGCACAGTAACATATATGAAAACAAAAGAGAAATCTGCAACTAAGAATGTACTCTAATTACAAATCCCAGCTAGCAGAAAATGATTAGGAAGTAGTGTAACAACCGATACTAATTGAATGATCACATTTACACACTTTATGAAAGTACTCAGGATAAAAGTCAGTGAATTTTTAATCTCTTTTCAATAAAACGGATGTTTTTGGAATGAATGTTATCCTATAATAAACGTTCAGGGGTTCCAGTAGTAGCGAACTGTCGGTTAAACAGATCAGCTGAAAAGAAACCAAACATATCCCAAAGCTTTGACCAATCAGTCAGTGTCCTGAACCATTGAACATTGTTATGCAAATGCTCACTAACTCCGTGCTCATTTATAAAACTAAAGCTGAACACAAAATCTGAAAGACAAGCAACTTCAATAGATAAATACGTCATTAGCTGTCTGGAAACATTCAAGAGTCATTATACAAGTATGCACGTAGTTGGTTTGTTGCGTGTCAGTAATTATGGTCTGTTTAGTTTTCGCTAGGGACGTATTACGACATTTTTCCAAATTGCCATGTCTGTGTTCGAGACGATAGTAAACTCATAGTACTAATGGGGTGTTGGTAATTCTGAACAGTAAAATTAGAAAATGGAATTTGTGACGTGACTTCATCATTTTGGACATTCTTCTCAGTCTGAGAAACGTGCAAAATTATTGGGTTTTCATGCTTATTGGAATCGAGCCAAAACAAATTTGATCGGAGCTCCACGGGTCAGATTCCAATCTACTGCCTACATGTTAACCATTTCTGGAAGAGTACGAAGCAGTTATGACAAGTGATGCCCGCTTTGTCTAATAAATATTATTTTTTGATATACTTACGTATAACGAACGGTGATGTGTTATTTTTCTGGTGACCAACCATTGCCAGTAGATCTTCATCAAAGTAATCATATACTCATCAACTTTGTTACTGTTCTGTCGATCTGATAAGTCACTTCTGAACCTAATCATTAAGCTTCATATTGAGAATTCTGTTAGCACGCACACTACTATTGCTCTTGCAAATGTGATAAGTAGACGGTAAAATGTGCACTGCTTGGGCGTTGTTAATTACGTAACACCGATAGGTCGTATTAATCTTGTCCGTTAGGGAAATAGCCGGGTTCAAGACTTTCATTATAGCTATTTTGACACTACCAGACGTAATATTAATCAGTCGGTTAGTTTTGAATGATATTTCCGTATAAACGGTCCTCTTAGACAATAGTTGTTCGTATTGCATATGAGGTTCCATCATGACAATCGATTAGAATAGCCGAGTTAAGTCAGACTGGATTATGTTGTTCACAGTGCAGCTTACATGGTTCGAAGTGAAGTGTATACTTCCTAAGTGCTAAAAAGGTTAGCCTTGAGGAAACTAGTATTTTTGTATTATTACAGAAAAATTTTAAAGTAACAAATTCGAACGGAACCACAGAACTTTCTAGCAAATCCAAAATCGCGTCAAACTATCTGAAAAGTTGATGAGAAATACATGCTGATAAGATGGAATACTCATCGATCTAATGTTTACAATACACGATGATATTCGGATGAAATTTGTACGTTTGGTTACAATGACCATGGAACCTGTATTAACGATAATATAATCCATGACTATATGAACGATGCAGATAAGTACACCATATTCATTGTTATCATACTACTCAATCACAAGAACGTCAATCGATGAGCGACCAACTGATCTGACACTCATCTAGCCATAAATGTGCCTATATGCTTCCTTTGAAATGAAACCAAATGCAGTGTGGACAAGTAAAAAACAAAGACACACCAACCTTGAGAACAGCCGACTATGTGCAATATCATTTGAGAAGAAACGTTATGACAGCATACCACTGCTTTTAAATCTATGTTGAAAAGAAATGTCTGTTTGAGAAGGAAAACCATTAGTTTCCTACCAATATGAATGACTTCTTGTCTGGCATTTGATTCATAATCACTGACCCATACTGATACATGACTACCTTACATATGCGCAGGAAATAACAATCCTAAATATGAGATAAACGTGACGGAAGCTGGAAGTTATTGTTAAAAATCACTTACTCCTGAACTCAAACATTAAGCACTTAGGTGCTCACAATTGCCAAGCAAATAATCAGGCTGTATAAAAAAACAAGACGTCATCAGGAAAACAACCTTCTTAAAGTTTGCTAATCAGTCGCCATCTCAGCTAGGAAATTCAGCATTCAGCTTGCGACGGTCCCATCATGGCAGACGGTAAATTGGCTAAATTTTCATGAAAGACTTCATTTCTTTACGTCAGTACGTCATGTGTCCATCTCCCGTATGACGCCAGTCGACAAAGGCATTAACAGAAACTTACTTGGTGTAACAGAAGACAGGCTGGTATGCCCAGTACACTGAACAATCAAGTCTGTGTATAGTGAAAGAGTGAATGAAGAATTTCTTTCGGCATCCACTATGTGTTATGGTCCGGTGGTCAGAGATAACAAGAAATGTCTAGCGCGGACACGTAAAACAGAGTGTGGCGATGCCCGAAAACCCTAGAAGAACACAGAAAACTTTGCCCATCAGTCGAGAATGTATTTACTCTTAAACCAAAGGTAAAACAGCAGTTCTGTGTCTGCGTATCTATTGTGTTTGAACAGCCTTGAAAAATCCCACGTGGATTGATGCATTAAAAGTGTGATGGGTCAAACACAGACGGAGGAGAAAAGTGTACCAAAATTAAGATTTAGCACGTTATGGCATGAAAAGATATAATTCAAAATTGCAAATTATTCTTCTATAATATCTCGAAAAATAAATCATTTTTTGGGAAAACAGACTTCCCTCAAGTCGGTACTTCATAACCGGGACACTGCTGACTGCTGAGGTTACCTGATCCCAGTGATCAAACGCTCAAGTCGGTAGCTCAATAGTTGGGTACGCTTGACGTCTTATCTGAGTCTCTAGGACCCAAAGGCATGAAGTAATACGTCTCAGACGTCAAACACCTCCTAGATTTGTGAACACAGCCCTAGACTTTAAGATACGAGCTTCTGTTTTAATTTTCATATTTTATTGCTGTCGATTAAACATTTCGAGTAAATTGACTGATTAACAGCCCCTATGGCTTTGCACTTCGAAACTGCAATACTAATACCGTTTGGCTAAGTGAGAGACAGTCTAACATTATTTATACGAACCAAAACTTGTCGAAGATTGTCAAAAAAGCAGTTAAGATCTCTCAGCTTTCAACCACATAAACGATATTTGCCAATGTCTTTGTAGGTTCGACGAATGGTCTTTCTTTCTATCACTCTTAAAAACCGAAGAGTGGAGAAAGAAGGAAACTTACTTGAAATCGTCTGGCCGAAAAATCTTTAAAGAACTAATTGTAGGGGTTATAACCAGTTTCACCGTCCGTCGTAATTATTCTAGAGAAAATGACCACACTTACTGATCAAAATAAAAACCACTAAAACCACCTGCCATACGCATTGACATGGATCAGATTTAGCCTTTTTGACCCTAGTCATCTCTCTCTGTATAAGCTCACTTGTGTAGTAATCTCCAAAGGCTATGAATTTTCAGAGGGTGTAGGGACTATATTAGTAACCAAAGCTTACAGCGATTAATACCATTGCTGATGAACCTTGTTGATAGAATTTATCTTTGTAAACACATCCAAAATATTTTCTACGCGTCTACTGGATGGTTGCTCACGGCAAAGCATTACATGGTAGGGCCAGTGATTGTTTTTGTGAATTCGGTTCTGTTCACAGTTGAATGGCATTACTGAATGCGTTATGAAAGGATTCTGTTAATTCATTCACTGTATCCTTCTGTACAACATTAACACGCAACGTAGTACACACAACTTCATTCGTTGTAGACAGCTAGCTTGCAAATATAAGCAAATCTAAATACAAGTCTGCTGTCACAACGAGACTGGACCTTGACGCGGTGTGACGGGTTGCACATCTCGATTACCTATTGGGCTAAACTGAACGGTGTGGCCACCACACCGATCGAGTCACTCATGCCAAGTAGGCCAATAGGTAGAGGTCTGACAAACCAGTCTCCTGGTCCTCCAGATTGGGGGTTGGAAGAAGGTTGGCATCCTCTTTCGGAAAACGTACCAGTTCTGGTACATTGTCACCCACCCGCTGCCCTGCGGTATAGGCTTTTGAGTCAAACGCTTTGGTTGAAAACCCTAATCGTTCTCCTGCCTAGGTCTTGGAGCCCTGGCAGTATCTCAGTCCACACACAATCATGGATAGTCACAACACCAGTAATTCCGTACTGCATCGGCCGTCTCGCAGTATAAACCAGGTTGCCCTATCTGCTGCATACAGCAGAGTGGATAGGCAAAAACATGCTACTGCTGATCCCCCCCACTGTCCTATCAAATTTAGTTCTCAGACCCCTCCTAAACTCTATTTCTGATAGTCACTCCATAGGTCACACAACAAATATAGCTAACCATGGTAACATTGAGCCGGGAAGTTCCGTCTGTTGCCATTTAGCTTCAGGCCTCCCTCGTCCCTTGCTTAGACCTAGAATGCGAATTAATATAGGTGCCTTCAAC